>MU227515.1:817045-839967 GCA_018584345.1 Thuja plicata
TGTTCTATCTTCAACTCTTCCTGTCTCTTCTTCCTCTTAAGCAATTCTTGAAGAGTCCCTATTTGTTCAAAAGATAACTCATTGGGATTCCATTGTGGAATGACAATGACTTCATCTAATGTTACATATAAAATCGGAGACTTCTTCTTCAAGATTTTCTTCTTCTTCAATTCTGGAGAACTTATGCTCAGCAGCATAATATCATTTCCTTTGACAGTGTCAACATCCAATGCCTCCTTCAATTATATCAATATTGTTTGGGGGTTTGGTATACTCCCATTTTTGGAACTCGTAGGAGTGGATGATGTAGAGTTTGGTAGATCAACCAACACTTGCACTGCCTCTACTTCTTTAGGCTTATCAACAATACCCTTCATTCCTACTCCACTATCTAAAACTATCTTTATAACCTCTAAAATAGGTGGATGCTATTAAGTTACCTCTTGTTCATTTTTTTTCTATTGTCCTTCACCTTTTTTATCACTGCCAACTTCAATTATTTCATCAGACGCTGTGGTCTTTCCTTCTTCTGTATCAGTTGCCTTAATAGGTGATTCAGTGTCTTTACCACTCGGCATCTCTTTTTCCTCAGCATTCAAATTTCTTGGATCATCAACTATATAATCCAGAGGACTGTCTACAGTCAAATCAACAGAGTTTTTTGCATCTAATGCATCTTTGGTCTTGTCATGTTCAGTGGCAATTTTCCCTTGTGTTACATGTGGTTCAGGGGTAGTCTTGACTTCAACTTATTTTGTCTTTTGCTCGAATGTCCCTTCACCATATTTCTTATCTTTTGGAATGAGAAATCCAAAGATTTGTTTCCAAATCCTTATTCTCTCTTGTAATACACCTTCAATGTCATTCTTCAAAATAGCATAGCCTCTGAGTTTAGGAACAAGTCTGCTCTTGTATTCCTCAATGAATTTGACTCTCTGTTTTGAGGTGAGCTCAAGTATTACCTGGGCTAGTGTTCCTTCCTTGATCTGTCTTTCTGTGGATAGTGCAAATTCCCATTTGCTTGACAAAAAATCATAAATTTCATTATGTTATGCTGTACTACACCTTCAATGTCATTCTTTAGAACAGCATAGCCTCTGAGTTTAGGAAAAAATATTCTCTTGTGTTCAATGTAATTTCTTCTTTACTGTTATCCCTCATGGTTCATTTTCCATTTACTACAGGATATCCAGTCACTCGATGAATCATGCTTTTGGTGATCTTGACTAGTCCATTATCTAACCACATACACATGTCATAAAATTGGCTAAGGATAACCTTAATCCATTCATCTTTGAAACCTTGGGGAAAATCTAGGGCATGAGTTAACCCTTTTTCGGCTAGATGTTTGAATTATGCCTTCAGAACTCCATTTTCACATAATTTACTGTAGGATTTCTTCAATTCACTATCACCTACTTCTCCAATCTTAACCATATAACATGATCGTACATCATGAATCATAATTACCTTGGGTGGAATGGATGAGAGGGCTCCCGTTAAATCACTTTGTATCGCACTTTCAGGAACGGCTCAAAATTTGAGAGGTTCACATTCATCACTCTGTATCAATTGAATTTGTTCTTGTTCTGCCTCCATACTCTTAGCTGGTGTGAAAGAACTTGCAGCCATAATTCTAAAAGTTAGGGTTTGAGAGATGTAAAATAGAGTACCTTGGCAAGTAGCTCTTCGCATTGTTCACTATTCACCTTAGGATTTCTGACGGTACGCTGGTAAAAATCTTTGATGCTCAACTCCGTTAAGATCAATTCTGCAAATTACTTCAATCGCTCTGTTTAACCAGTAAAAATTGCAAGGTAAAAATGAAATGTCAACTGTTTATCCTTTATAAGCTTCGAAGGGTAAAGGTAGGTGAGCATTGAATGTTCTACCCATTGAGTTAGTGCAAGCTAGCTGTCCTCATCTTTAACACAACTTGCATCCCACTCGGCTCACTACACTCGGCCTTCACAAAATTTACTCGGCCAACAAAACTTAGAACTCACTAAAGAACTCGGCTTTAGTGTCCATGAATAGTACTCAACACCTATTAGTGTAGTTGACTCATCTCGGCATTTGTCTTCAAAAATATGTCCTGGTTCATCTTATCATATGCAAATATGGACTTTTATCCATTTTATGTTAGAAACTGATGTAAGATAAGAATTTTAAATCTAGTTCCTTACATACCTCTTTCCCTTAGTTGGAGATGATGTGATCACCTGATCCATTGGATTGGGTGACCTCGGCTTCATTATCTTCACTACTGCATGGTTCAGACTTCTTAACCCATGTCTTGTTCATCTGTTCCCTAATTTTCTCAACAGTAGGAGCTGGTACTCTAGTCTTGCAATCGTTCCTTGTATGACCAATTTTCAGACAACTGTGACAAACTAAGCTTCCATTCATCCAACTTTTGGACTTACCTATGAAATGTGTCCTTATGAAATTTTTTGGAACATGTCCATACTCACCACAGTAATGACAACTATGCCATGTATTGTAATCCCAATTGTGAGTATTGCCTTTTCTTGGTGATTTCTCTTGTACCTTAGATGTCCACTGCTATTTACCTTTGGATCTACAATCTTGTGCTCTATGACCATATTTGTGATAGTTATAGCAATTACCATTGAGCCTAGGTGTTTTACTTGCCTTTGCCTTACATTCACATGCTTGATGTCCAAACTTATTATAGTTAAAACAGTAACCATTAAAGTTAGTTTTTGGATTAGACTTACCATTCTTGCTTCAGAAAATGTTTGTGGTATGACCTAGTTTCCCACAGTGGTGACAAACAGGTTTGTTGTTTCTTGGCTTTGTAGTCTTGCTTTCACCTGTCTTGGATGATTCTCCATCTTCAGTGGTTGTATGTTGTTTAGTGTGACCTAATCCAGAAGAATCTTTAGGTCTTCTTGATGCTTCCACTAGTTGTTCAAAGTAGCTCATGGCTGCACTTGGATCATTCACTCTGTTATTAAGTTCTTTCTCAGATCTCAATTCATCTTTCAATTGATTGTTCTTAGATCTAAGATTAACAATCTCCAAGTATTTCCTGCTGATCTCCTGATTTACAAGTAGTAGTTCATTTGCCATGTCCACTTGATTGACTGTCATTGTTTGCACATCATGTGTTCTTTCATCAAGTTTGGTATTCAGCATGCTCTTGTCTTCTTCTGCCATAGCCTTGTCATCTTCAGCTTTCTTTTTCTGTTCAACAACTTCACACATTCTTATTGATTGGGCTTCTTGTTCCTTTTTCAAATTTTTGACTTCTTCACACACTCCACTGTTCTTTTCCAGTAGATCTGCTATTGTTGCATCACTCTCAGTAGAATCTCCATTCTGAAATAGATTTTTGGTGTCCTCTTCCTGATAATGAGTGTCATTCATCTGCTTTGCCAGATCTTTCCTTGCATCCAAAGAATTCTTTAATTCTTATCTTGAAGACTCAAGCTGTTGTAGTGCTAGTTGAATATCAATCTTTTGATTCTCAATGACTTTTCCCATCTTGTAGATCTCCATCTCAAGATTTGTATTCTCAAGTTGATTATAACCTTTTTAGAGAACCGTGCTCTGATACCACTTGTTGGAAATACAATAATGGGAAAGCAAGATACTGAGGGGGGGGTGAATCAGATCTTCAAATTTAAATACTTAAAACAAATTGATCCACATTCATACATGAATGAATCTAGTGTAATCTCAGATAGCATCCACACAATGAAATAAGTAACACATAACACAATAACTTGGTAACCCAGAAACCCAAATAGGTAAAACTGGGGTGGGGATGACACCCACAAAATTCTCCACTAGTGCAGTAATAAAGTGTACATGTTAAGGTTACAATGTTTGATTACAAAATATAATCTACCCTGTGAAAGTTCTGCCCTGTTAAGAGCTTAAGATCATTACAATCTACCCTGTTAAAGGATTTCAACTCACAATGAAGTAAGCACTCTGTTAAGAGATAAAGAAAGGTCTGCTAGAACCACTTTGTTAAGAGATTTTCACCTGATACAATTATTAGAATATCTCAAGTATTGATCCTTTGTTATGCACTCTGATGCTAATGATGGATCTCCTCTTTCCAGTACCTTCTATGATCTCATAATCTGATATAATCTTTACTCTATTGTTCACTGTGTTCTTTCTCTACTTGATCTCTGCTTCTTAACAAAATAACCCTATGTGCATTTCACTTCTGAAAATGCAGTCACCACACACCACATACATACTTACAAAATAGGGTTTAGAAGCAATCTAATATATCTATTCAGATCTGATAGCGAGATCTAAACCAATGATCAAGATCTGATATCCATGCCTTGATGGTAAAACAATTAATGCTTACAATGATTCATGCATAGGATAAAACAATTAAATGCATAACTAACTCCGTATAAGAATATTAAATTCATACATTAGTCAGCCCAAAAAGCTTATATAAGTCGGCCAGATCACTTATCCTTGAAGTTTGTATCATTCTAGACATGTATACAAAAATTGTCATGCTTAGCACTTGACTATCTGTCGCTCGGCACTTAACATTCTTGTGTCTTACTCGGCTCAACAATGTAACTAGGCATACTGAAAACTGCTTGGCAATATTGCTCGGCCTTGCATAGTTTTAGCTCGGCCACAGTGATAACCAACTAAAACTGCCTAAGTGAATGACTAAGTGTTGGTCACTAATCATCAACAGAACTTAGAGATTAACAGGATAACATAAGCTGTATATAGGGAAGTGTCATCACATAAGTCTACCCTTGAGTTAACCCTAGTAGTCCCTCTTAGATGTTGGCCCCCAAGTGACTCTATGTGGCTCAGTAATCCTTTCATGAAGAAAAGGATCGTAACTCTCTCATCCTAGCATATAATAAACACAAGGCATGGGTAGAGGCTCATTTATCTTTTTAGTACAGTTTAAAACCCCTTAATGTTTCATATTTTCATGTATTAAGTAACTTTCCAATGAAATGCCCTAGTAGCTACATAGGACCCTGGACTCATTGCAATCCACTTCCCTTCTATACACTTACTTAACCTGCCTAGACTCATAATCTAAACACATGAAGATATACATACTCTCAAATCGCATCCTTCCCATACAGGAGCACATAGGTTCTCAATTAACCATGTAGTAACCACAGTATCCTCATAAGACCATAATGCACATCATTTATGAATCAGGTTGGGTATAATAAATCAGGACCATGACATCCTCATGAAAACATGAACTGACTTCATACAAGATACCATACAGAAATCAAAACCCCAAAACCTCTGGCTTTACGTCCTAAAGGTCATCTATCCCAAATAGATACCCATAAATGAAAATACCACATAACATAAAAGCATACATATTTCATTTTGTCACGCACTCAAAACACGACATGACATAATAAATGCATATTCAGAATACACAAATCAATAACATTGCTAACGTAGGGATAAACAAATTTCTAATTTCTAATCATGCAAATTCATTTATCTATTTAAAATTACTAACCAACTATAATTAAATTTCTCAAGAAAACGCACAATAAAAGTTCCTATAGATCAATTTATAAAATCTAACACATATAAATTAATCTATTTAATAATTACTAAAAACCAAATATAATAACAATAAAAAAGTTTTTTTTTAATTTATTTTTTTTAAATAAAAACTCTAAAAATAGTATACCACTCCATGCAAATTCTAAAAAGATATTTTTTTTATTTTTTATTTTTTTTATTTTTTTATTATTTTTTTAAAATAAAATTTCTAAAAAATACAATTTCAAAAAATAGAATTTCTAAAGAAATAGAATTTCCAAAAATAGAATTTCTAAAGAATCATAATTTCTAAAAATAGAATTCTATTGCATGCAAATTGATAAAAACAAGAAGACAAACATTAATATTTAATTTTTCAAATAAAAAAACTTGCATGCAAATTGATGCAAACAAGAAAAGATTTCTAATTTAATATTAATTTATTTTTCAAAAAGAGTATCTTCCTTCAACATGCAAATTGATAAAAATAAGAAGGATTTCTAATTTAATATTAATTTATTTATTTTTCAAGAAGAGTATCTTCCTTCAACATGCAAATTGATAAAAACAAGATGGATTTCTAATTTAATATTTTTTTTATTTTATTTTTTTAAGAAGAGTATTCTTTCTTTTAAAGAATAAACTTATTAAACCATATTTTCAATAATATAAGTATTTTTATTTCAATAAAAATTATAAATAAAATAAGAGGGATTTTGTTTTTCTTTTCTTTTACAACATGTAAGATGATAAAAACAAGAAATACATATTTTTTAAATATAATTATTTATTTATTTTCAAGAATAGTTTTCTTGTTTTCAAGCATGCAAATTAACTCATTTTCCTCGTTTTCTTTCAAGTTTGATCAGGGATTTGGGTAAGGACATGGTGAGGGTATGAATTTCATTTTTTTCATGGCAAGGAATTACAGATTTGAGGGTTTCAAGAAATATTAACAATATTTATCAAATTTTCCTCAAAGAATTCTTTTTCCCTCAAATTGAAACCCTAAGAGAAATTTTGCAATAGATTTCTTTCCCACAAAAACTATAATGCCCAATTGGCCTTCAACACCCAAAAATGAAACCTTTATGCCCACAATCATAGATCTGATAAGCAAACATGGAGGAAAACCAAGATCATAACTTCTCAATTCTAAATCAATTAAATTACCAACTACTCAAACAAGGAAGATCACACAAAGAGTCCTAGCTTTTAGATGCATGAAAGACGGGGATCTGAAAGCTAGAATTAAAAATATAAAGACCCTACCTCAATAACTTATGAGAAGCACAAATTTCCAAATCCAAGCAAGAAGAATCCACAATTCCAAGCAAGAGAATCCACAAATCCAAGCAAGCTCTCTCAAAACCTCAATCACCTGATTTCTCCTTCTCCTTGATTGAACAACCTCCCAAAAAGGCTTCCAATCCAAAGATATAGATAATCTAAGCAATTAGGTTTTCAAAAAGTGAAAACCCTAAAAGGAATATAAATTATTTAATTAATAATTAAAATAAATTCTTTATTTTCAATTTCACTTAAAGCATGCAAAACTCAACTTTAGAATATCAAAGCAACGTGTTAAATTGAAAATGCATGAGAGATATATTTCAATTAAATAAATCAGTTAACCATGCAACTTAAAGTAATATTAAATAATTTAATTATGCATAATTAATTACAATTAATTGAATTTAATATTTATTAAATCTCAATTATTTAAATCAAGACTTAATAATTAAATCAATTAATTAAATATAAGCATTTAATTATTAAATAGCCATATATTTCATATATCAATGTTTTAACCTTATTAAAGATGCAATAATTAACATTCATATTTACCACAAATATTCATTCAATAAATCAAGCCAAAAGAATCATTAAATCAATTGAAAACCATCTAAACATATAAACAACTGAACAACCAACAACTGAAACACAAACACACACAAACAGGCTCACGAATCCACGTCACTTGACAGATTCAAACACTAGGATAGTCAATCAGATTCTTGTCCATTTCTAAGACAAAATAATGGTTTAGGGTAGGATTTAGGTCTGAATAATATCTCTCCTCTCTTACCATGAGATATTGTGATAGGGCACGCTTAAACCTACCAATGCAGGGAAGACGTAACCCGGTACCTACAAACCTATCATCACAAAGATGAACATATATGCATATAATATAGAAAACAATGGTTGAGACTAGTTTATCGTGTGGATCTCGCCGAAGCAAGTAACTACGACTATGTCCCATACCATACCAAACACATCAAACAGTAATACAAAATATATAAATGATCCATGAGTGTACAAAAATATGGTCAGTATTGTTAGAAATTCATAATCTAAATGAAATCCTAACATGTACATAAGCACCATGAAATAACCATAAATCTCATGTACACTGAAGATATAACATACTAAGCAATGGATCAATAACATGCTGAAATGCAATACATAAATATCCTCAAGATCAACTGAAATAAACCACACATACATTAAAAAAAAGCCTAAAAGAGTTTGGCATCCACAAACTGAAAATCAAACTAAGAGGTGGGTATTACATCACATAAATGAAACCTAGATACAACTGATACCATAAGGTATACATAAAAAACCAACATTCATTGCAAAAGTCACAGGGTATGTGATAAAACCAAATATAAATTATAATACAATATCAAAGAATGTCACAACTGATATAATGATACAAGTATACAACATAAGAAGAATAAGAGAAAGTGTCTAACAATGAAGAACAAGAAGGTGCAATTGCAACAAGGATCATCCAAGAAAAATTCATGAACATTGGATCTCAATGGTAATAAGAATCACTACCACCCATCCTCATGGAACTAAAGGTCCACTCCCACTGTGCTAAGGAGATAACAACAGGCCTCACTCGGATAATAAAACCAAATAAACAAGTGACAACTAAGTAAGGGGATCATGATACCTCTCTAACTCTACGTGTGCTACACATACTACAATGTAATACTCACTAATCTAGAAGAAACTGACACATGTAAGAAATCTAACTTGTGTATAGGTAGGTGTCATCATATACTTCTAACCCTTAAGTTTCATCCTAGAAACCTCTCTAGGCCTTGACATTTAAGTGACCATATATGGTACCAATGACTTCTAAAATAGACGAAGTCACTAACTATGTTAGACAGACACCTCAAATGGTAGCAAGCATCATCTCATCCTCCATCTTAGCCTGTACTAGCGGTCAAGCATGGGTGAGGAACCTTATATTATTAATTCATTTTAAAACCCCATTAATGTTTTATATTATCACTTGTTAAGATTACTTGCAATAAGCGATCCTAGTGGCCACTTGTGGGCCCTGACACTTATTAAAAGTCACCCCTTTCTACATAAATAGTTAACCTACCCTAAGCTCATAGATCACACATTGATCTAAAAAGAAGACAAATCCAAAACCATAAAAGACTTCCCATAAAGCATTAAGTCATGGAAATCACCAATGCAAATGTTGGAACATACAAATAACAATACATCCTATACAAGGGTCCAGACTATCAATCCCATATTGGACATCTTAATAACCAATAACAATACTCATATACATTACAAAATTGATAATCATAAAAATATCAATAGAACCTATTTTCAAACATGGACTAACATAATCCACAAGGATCAACAATCAGAATGCAGAACTAACATAACAATAGAAGCAAGGTGACCAAGATAATTAGGACTCAACATAAAAGTGGCCATCACCTTTTCATGGTTAAAAAATATAATGATCGAAGACATGAAGACCACACAACATAAGCAACAGATGTACCCAAGACAGCACATGAACCAATCATGACATAAATAGGTTATGAACTTTCCACAATATGAAACCCGAAGAGCAAAAAGGCATAAAATCATAAAATAGTACAAGTCCAAAGACAAAATCCACCTAGGGTAACAACCTATCGACACTGACACTTAAAAACACCAAGATCACATGAGATAATACATGCATGCATTTGACATATTATTTAACCTCATTTATATAACATCATTATATTTATTAAAATACTCTTAAGTCATAGATGACTTAGTAACATAAAGTACGCACATGGAACATATATGGTGTTTTAGTGAAACCATATGATCTTTAAAATTAAATTATCAATTGATTAGATCAGTCATATTAATTATTTAATAATTTTAAAATTGATTAGTTTTGAATTTATAAGACTTATTAACAGTTTTAACTTTATAACAATGAATTTTTGTGTATTTTCTCTATGGAGATCAGTCGGTAATTTGAATGGTATAATCACATATGAAATGGTACAGATATGAAACTTATATAAATGGAAATATAATTTAATTTCTCATATTTTTCATTCTATCCAGTCCTAAAGATAAGGTCATTTAAATGGTGTAAAAATTAAATCTCTATAACAACCATGTTCAGGAATGAAGGTTACTAGTTTTGTAAAAATACCATAAATTTGTTTTGAGCCATTGGATCGTCATACAAATTAGTGAAAACATTCATAAAAAGATTAGTTAAAATCTCACTGAAGTGATTTTCCAAATTATGTAGTTAGAAAAATTTATGGATGAATGTTCGTCAGACTCCGATTGAAAAATCAAGCTCAAATAGGCCTAATTTCACTATAACAGCCAATATTTGACCCTTTCCATAAAAATGAACCGTATTTTATTTTTATATATATTAAATAAAATCAAAAAGGGTATCTTAAAGTTTCTTTATATTTTTAAGGTGACATCTAATTTGTAAATTATTCTCTACCCTGACTCTTCACAACCCTAATCCAAAAACATATGTTTTCAAACCCATATCTTTAAATACAGGTATCTATAATACACAAATCTCATAATAAAGGATTCCTCCATACAATTTAAATTTTTTCAAGTAAATTTGTATAATTTGGTAAAAACTTAATTGATAGACAACACAAATATCCTATTTAAATCATTCTCTCATATGGTTTCCATAAAACTTCTTACAGAATACCAGACATGCCATAAACATAACTCACAAGCACACCCTAATCATTTATATAATTGTTTTTATAAATCAAATAACCTTAACTCAAAATTAAATCACAATTAAGAAAGCACGAATAAAATAATCTTTCCAACAAAAACTACAAAAAGACTCAAAAACTTCTACCTTGAAAACATCAGGTAGACTTGCTAAAAAGAAGAAGAAGAAGAAGAAGACAAACTTCACTCCCAAGCTTTAAAAATATATTCTTTAACTTCAAAATCTCGATGCAAAATGTGTAATCCTGTCTCCTAAAACTTCTGTTCCAAAAAAAATTTTGTCTCCTCCCTTTTCAAAATGGCCAAAAAATTCTAATAAAATAAAACTATTCAACTAGAGTTTCTAGGACAACTTCCTAAAAAACTTAACCCTGAAAAGAGATAAAAGAATTCTTTTCTTTATTTTTCTTCTTACTTTTTTAAAATAAAATCAATTTACTTATTTATTTATTTTTAAAAGAAAGAAATACACAATTTTCTTTATCTTTCTTCTTTTAATATTAAATAAATAAATGTTGTTTATTTTTTAATTTTATTTTCCCACATTAAGTATATATATATCCTTTCTTTCTTTTCTTCTCTCTTTTTTGTTTTCTTTGTCCTTTTTTTTTTTTTGTTTTTTATTAAATAATTAATTCTCCACAAAAATCAATTTTTAATTAGAATTACAACTCAATTTATTGTTATTATTATTTAAATGCAATTACATTGCATATTATTATTTTTAATTAGAAATAATATTTCTATTATATTAATAATTTATTTCTATTAAATATACCTTTTAATTTTCATTTAGATATAATATCTAATTAAATCTTCAAACTTTATCTTTAGACTTTTAATTAAATCTCTTTTAATAAATACAGGTATTTAATTAATCCATATTAATTAATATCTATATATTTAATATTGTATTATTCTTATAAGGTTCAATTATTTAAACTTTATAGTTAAACTTTGATTACTATTTTACTTACATCACGACAAAATACCACATTGACCTTCATGCATGCATACTGAAATCTGACCAAATCAAAATGCAGAAAATATGTAGCATCATAAGCATGCTCAAACAACGGTTCACAAATTCACATCACCTCAAAGAATTAGGAGAAGGTGGTCAACAAGATACTTGTCCACTATTTCAAGACAAATGAGGGCTTATGTTAGGATTTAGGCCTCAATGTTATCTCCCCTCTCTTACCATTGAGATAATGTGATAGGGCACGCCCATCCTGACAATTCAAGGGAGTCGATGCCTGGTACCTATAAATATACATCAAAAATATGAGCATGTGTGTGTGTGTGTGTGTGAACCCACAATAGTGGGTTACACTTTTTTGCTTGAACAGACACTGAAGTCTACATTTTGAAAAAACCTTTCAGATTTGGATGCATATTGTCGTTAAACTGTTAGAAATTGGAAGATGAAGTAAACTGGAGTCTTTTAAGATTTTATATCTAGATTCTAAATATATTTTTTTCTTTTTTGAATTGATTTGAATGGTTTTTTTTCTCCCACAAAAACTTCTATGTTGCTGAAAACGTCATTTTCAAAGAGTTACATTGAATTCTTAGAGCATAAATTTTCTTTTTCTAAAATAGATATCAATGTTTTTCATTAAAAATTAGTTTTGTAACATCCATACAGAGGGCATAAAATTGTTTTGACGATATTATCATGATTATTACATATTTTATGAACGTTTGAAGTTGCGTAAACCGTAATTTTGACATACCTTAACAACATAGCTTATAACTTGTGTATTTATCAAAATTAAAAAAAAAATTGATAGAAAGTAGACTCGAGACAGAGGGCACTGTTATTTTTTAATTTTTTTTCTCTTTTCTACTCTTTTTCATTGAACGTCAAACTTGGAGGTTTATATTTGATAAAAAAAACCTACATTCGATGCATGTCAAAAAATGTAGGCCTCATTATTTTAAAAAAATTCAAATCTATATTTGTTACAAAGATTGTTTAGAGTACTTGTGTGCTGCAAAAGGACGTCTCCTTATTCTTCCATTTGAGTCCTATGTTTGAGCCCTGAATCCATGAAAACTTCAAACTTGTGTCAAACTCTGCAAATGGCCTCTAATCAAAGACTTTTGATAGAAACTACTTTCGATAGAAACTACTTTCGATAGAAACTAGTTTCGATAGAAACTAGTTTCGATTGAAACTAATTACTTTCTATCAAAATTCCTTGCATGGTTTAACGTGAGTTAGCCCATTTGGCAAACTAGTTTCAATAGAAATTCATATGTTTCGATAGAAAGTTATAGATGACTTTCGATAGAACCCTATGTCAGCCTATTTTGTGTCATTTTGGGTTCAAAATGATTACATATAAATAAATATATGTTTTCATGATCTTATTAATTTGAAAGTTGCAAAATAATTCACATTTTGGAGAAGGAAGACTTTTGAAATTGAATTTTTTCAAATTTTGTCAAAATTTAGTGGAACAATTTTGCAACTTATGATGGGAAATAAAAAGAGAAGGCTAAATAAGAGTACATGACATTATTTAGAAGAGACTGAACAAAGACTATGTGAAGAAGCACAAGAAAGATATAATCATAGGAAACAAGGTATGTCTCTATCTCTTTGCCTCTCTCTCTCTCTGAATATTTTAAGTTGATGGTTAAGACTTGTATTAATGAAACATGTAAGCATGTAAACCCTAAACCCTAAACCTTAAACATGTAAACCCTAAACCATACCTAATTAGACCTATTATGACATAATTAGATCTAAGACCTAATTAGATCTAATATAGACCTATTAGGACCTAATTAGTCCTAAGACCTAATTAGACCTATTAGGACCTAATAAGACCCAATAAGAGTAATAGTTCTGAACTAATAGGAACTAAATTATGACATAATTTGTTATTAAGTAATAAGATGTAAGAGTACCCCTTAAGACCTAATACTTGACTAATTAGTGCATAAATAATTTAAGACCTAATTAGACCTTTAATAAGACTAATTAACACCTAATATGAGTAATAGACCTACTAGTTCCTAATATGAGCAATAGGACCCCTTCTAGGTGTAATTAGATTTAATTAGACCCTTTAGGACCTAAATAGACATAATTAGACCTATTAAGACCTAATTAGATCCAATTAGACCCTTTACAACCTAATTAGACACAATTATACCTATTAGGACCTAATTATACCTATCAGCACCTATGATAGGTTATATGACCCCTTAAGACCCCATTAGACCCACTTAGACCCAATTATACCAATTAGGACCTAATTAGATCCAATTATACCTATTTATACCTAATTAGATAGTGCATTAGCACCTAGAGAACTTAGGGTTAAAATCCATTAGGAATATTGTGGATTTGTTTAATTTAGTTTGCAAGGTGTTTGTTCATTCACTCTTGTAATGACCGAGTGCAAATGGGTCAATTTGGTGAATAAACACCCTAGTTGCTTAGATGCATGTTTTTAGTTAAATTGTGTGTGCTAAGGTAGTTTGTAAGCCTCTAGAAATCCAACCAAGGTATTAGGAACCTTAAATTATTTTCTTAGTATGTACTAAAGTACTCTGCATGTGTTGGTGATGCTCGGTAATGATGATCGGTAATACTGGTGCTCGGTAATATTGATGCTCGATAATGATTTTTCTCGGTACTATGGTACTTGGTACTAATGCTGGGTAATGGTGCTCAGTATGTACTACTATTTCTCACTGAATATAGTTATAACGGCCCAAGAAAAGTGGATCTTGTCTTTAGTGGATAGTATGGTCAGTTGTAACAGTTCCTGAAAATATGTTGTCGACTTGAGTGGGAAGTTAAGGTTGTTCCAATGATGGAAAGATGATATAAGATCTTGCAAGCCTTCAATTTAGAAGATTTAGAAAGTGAGATTCATAGAGTGACTAAAAGAGTTGGATACATTTGTATGTTTTTCTTATTTTCCAGTTAATGAAAAGTTTCAGGTTGTGTTTTTAGTCATTGTTTCTTACTCTGTGTGCAAGTATTTTAGTATTTTCTTTTCATTTTGTCAGTTGTAATTTCCTGGCCCATTTTGGGTTGTAAATATTGAATGGATCCTCAAGGTTCTTGAATCCATGGTGAGAACCATGTGCCTGGATGGAATTCGAGAGGAGCCCTTGTACATAGTTTTATTTTCTTTTTTTTGGTAGGAGAAGTGGCAGTCATGGTTTTGGATTTCTTACCCTATGCGAGCTCAATAATAGTCTAGCTAGGGAAGAAAGTGAGAAATATGTTATGAGTGCATTGGATGAATGAGTTGTTTTAGTCAGAATTAATCTACCCTTGTAGGTTCACCGAGTGTGGAAGAATAACTTGTTGATGGGAACCAGGTCTTAAGAAGGAAGTGAAGTTCTTAGTGGCTTACTTTAGTTTAGGGTTTGAAAGTACCCTAGGAGGTCTAGGAGAGAGACCTTAGAGTAGAGTTAGACTAATTTTGTAGAGAAGGAACTAAGTCTCTCTTCATATTGATATCATACCCTAAATATTGGGCTTGTGTTATTTGGGTTTTATCTTCAGAAGAGTCTTTAGCTTTATTCAAAATGGTGACCAAATAATAGGGAGGTTGGATAAATCACTCACTGATTCATGCTACTAGTCTTCTTGAAGACTTTTAGGGTGTCTAAACCACACTACTTGGCACCTATAGGATCTTTTATTTCTTAGGATCCCCTGGTCTCTCTAGCCAACTCAACTATCATGAAATTTTACTCTATCAAGTCTACACTTGATGCATTCTTCCTTCACTAGCCATTAGCCCTTAAACCAACTTAAAGGTTTCTAACCTCCAAATTCTCAAAATGGTCTTACAGAGGTGTGGAGGTTTCTTTAGAAACTTATATTCAACCAACTAGGGGTATTATGAGTCCCGCCTAGTTCCACTAGCAAGTCAATTTCACCAAACTTCACCAAATAGGCCTAAAAGGTTACTAGCCCAATTAGGTCTCCTTCTCCGAGAAATCATGGATTTACTCTCAATTCTTCTAAATAAATATTGAATATTTTATTGGGATTCTTGGATCATATACCTACCCCTCAAATATTTTTGTGGTTTTGGGGTCACCACCAGACGTACAGTGCCCTAACTCAAAATGAGTGAAATTAAGGCTTTCTCTGGCTCCTCTCCAACTTAGGATGTTTCCACTTAGAAAATAGATTGGTGTGACCTCTCCCTATTTAAAAAATCTTAAAAAGACTCCTATCTTTGAATTCCAAAAGTTATTTTTCTTCCATCTATCCACCTCTACAAGTTGTGCTCTCTGCAACTTGGTCTTCCCTTGCCGGGCTCACCACTGGCTCGCCTAGGGAAAGACATTAGAAATAGATCCTCTAATTTTGAGGGCCCCAACTCCTACCATGTATATAAAAATGGAGTATATTCACTATTCCCAAAGGGTCGTACATAATTCACGGTGGGAAGATGAGCTAGAACCCCATCTTTACAAACTGCATGGATAAGACCAGTGGTAGTGAAGAAACCAAAATATTTACAAAAAGAACTTCAAACTGAACAAAAATCCTAATTAATTCCACACAAAATTAAGTAAGCATCTACCCTAAAAAATTCATCAGTTATAGTTCCAAATCTAATCCATTAAAGTAATACTGTAATCCAAAACTTGAAAATTAAACACAAAATTACATGTTCTTCATTGCTTTCAAAAACTAGTCCTTTAATGGGAATTCAACCTTGCACCAAGGTCAAGGAATGTATTAATTAGGGTAGGTAAATAGTTATTTTTTCCTTTATTCTTTTCTTGGTTGATTTTTCCAAACTTGACAATGTTGTCCGAGCAACATTTCAAAAGTTGCAAAGTTGCAAAATGCAACTTTTGACAATTTTTGCAAAACTCGATAAATGAGTTCAAATCCTTTAGTAACCTTAACCAAAGACCTTAACTAAGGTTAAAACATGATTCCAACCTAACCTAGACCCTACTGACCTCATGATGACATAATCACCACACTTGTGCATATTAGAAGGCTTTACAATTTCTTAGCCCTAATTGTACTTTGCCAAAGTCCTAAGACTCAAAAGATCTAAACCCTATTGCACCTACTTTGTGGTCAACATGACCTTAAGATTATCACAAAAAAATGCCATAAGTAACACACACAACTTAAAAAATATATATTTCCCTAGATAACCTATGGGTGCTCCTATACCATTCTCCCCCTTTGCACAAACACTATGGAATGTGAGGAGATATCAGAGACAAATCAATGCCCCATTTCCTGAAATGAGCTTCTTCCACCCATGTAGCCTCAGATTCTAGCTTTTTCTTCCACTGTATGAGATGTTCCATATACTCTTTGTGTCTAGTATAATTCTTCACCCTAGATTCCAAAATCTTGTCTTCTTGTAGCTTTACATCCTCCAGTATCTCCTTTCATTTTTTATTCACATTTGTCAGTGGTCCTTTGTATTTGACCAAATCAGCCACATTGAACCCTAATGAAATGCTTAAATCTTCATGATTCTCTACCTTGTAGTCATTTTGTCTATACTTGGAAATTACCTTACATGTTCCTACTCTCTTCATTTGAAACTTCATTGGCATTCCTTTCTACAACCTAGACTTATTTAGGTGGACCATAACATAATCTCCCACTACAAATTTTACATCTTTCCTAGACATATCCACCTTAGCTTTCAACTTATGAGTAGCCTTTGTAATAATATTCTTCACTTGCTCATGTATCTCCTTCATGGTTTGATTAAAATCCTCCACATGGCCACTCCTATGCTCCATAGCTCCTAGATCTCTGAGCTCACATACACCCCTTGGGTGAATTACATACACTATCTCAAAAGGACTTCTCCCTGTTGTCCTATTCACACTATCATTGTATGCATACTCTGCTTGTGGAAGGATCAAGTCCCAAGTCTGACCATACTCCTTTTATGCATCTTAGAAGGTTACCTAACACTCTATTGATCACTTCATTTTGACCATCTGTCTAAGGATGGTAAGCTAAACCAAAAGGAAAATTAGTTCCCAATCTTCTCCATAAAATCTTCCAAAAATGACTCATGATCTTAACATCTTTGTCAGATACTATAATTAGGGGTAGCCAATGTATCCTCACAATCTATTTGAAAAAGAGATGAGCAATGTAACTAGCATCATGGGTGGTCTTGCAAGGAATGAAATGGCTCATTTTACTAAATCTATCTACAGCCACATAAATACTATCTAATCTTGTCTTGGTCTTAGGAATACCCACAACAAAATCCATGCTAATGCACTCCCATGGTCTACTGGGAATGGGTAAAGGTTGATACAAACCATCATTACTAGCTCCCCCTTTGGCTTTCATACAAACCACACACTTCTCTACATACCTTATGACATATCTTGGCAACTTGGACCAATAATAGAACCTCTGTGCCAACTCCATTGTTGTTTTGATACCAAAATGTCCACTTAAGCTACCATTGTGCTTCTCCTAAATGAGATTTTCTCTCATTAAGCCTTTGGGAACACATAACTGATTCCCCTTGAACAAAATTCCAGTTTGTAAAGTATATTTTGAGAATTGACTGTGGAAATAATTCATAAAATCAGAACATACCTTATATGCTTCTGAGAAGTCTTCATCATCTTCATAGAGGTCTTGGAAACTCTCTATACCAATGCTTTAAAATTTTACCTCTTGTACTGTCAGCATTCTTCTACTCAGGCCATCTGCCACATTGTTAAATTTTCCCTCTTGTTCTTGATAGTAAATTTAAAGGCTTGCAGATATTCCATCCACTTTAAATGCCTATTACTCAACTTCTCTTGGGTGTTTATGTAGCGAAGTTCTTTTTTATCTGTAAACACCACAAAATCCTTAGGTAGGAGATAATGTCTCCACTTTCTAAGAGACTACACTAGAGAATATAACTCCAAATCATAATGGAGAAGAGCCCCAAACTATGTCAAAATGACTCACTATATTTTCACAATACCCCTACTCCCACACAATCTAGGGCTCTACTAAAGAGTTCCCAAAACCCACAATGACAAGACTAGACCTTCCACCCAATCTTCAACACCCAAAAGGGAAAAATATGACACAACTAGAACCAACAAATCCAGGGATGAAACAAGGTTTCTCTCAATTATATACAACCATTTTAGATGA
This sequence comes from Thuja plicata, assembly GCA_018584345.1. Lineage (NCBI taxonomy): Eukaryota > Viridiplantae > Streptophyta > Pinopsida > Cupressales > Cupressaceae > Thuja > Thuja plicata. Next base: position 835,800 of record MU227515.1, read on the forward strand.
AATGAAACACAAATCCCACACTAAGATATCTCTGAGATACAGTTTAGACACCTAAGCCTACATAGAGCTACAAGGAGAAAATATGGATTTTTGGGGGAAAATTACTTGGAAATCCACCACAAAAAGTATTAACCACCCACAAAATCTTTAATCCATACCCCAACAACACCCTCCAAGTTAGGGCTCTTGACCAATCCCCTAACTCCTGTTGTCCTCAATTCTCTCCTAGGGCTAATAGGATACTTTTCCAAAGAAAGTACTTGAGTTTGGATTCAATTTATTATCCCTCCAATTTTAATACTTTTGGGATATTAAAAAACTCCTAAATACAAGGATTTAGACTTCCATTCCACCCCTGGACCGAGTTGTGCCTCAAAAACCCAATTCTGGACAGTCACATGTAGATGCCTACCCAGAGGATTCAATCATTCCTCCCTCCATCAAATGCCTCCTGATCTAAGACCTTGAAATTATTAAATTAAATCATCACCCCTTTCTCTCCCCAAAGGATTAGAATTTTCCCATGTTAGAGTCTCTGGGAAAGAGGAAATTTGTATCAAAACCCTAGTTAGGGCCTTCTTGGGACCAGTGGGCAATCAAAAATGGATAGCTTTTGATCCCCTACACTTAAAGATTTAAAATAAATTTTAACATTCAACCAAGACACTAGATAAACTTTTATAATCCTTTAATGGTGCATTGGGATCCATACAGATCCGTACAACTCAGAAACACAGTAAGAAATAGAGAAAACGGTTTGAATTTTATTGATTTCAATGAAAAAACTTTACAATTCATCCACTCAAAATTTGGAATAAAGGTTTTCCACCTTTAAATACCTTTCCCAAGTGGTTCCAACTGAATAAAATTTGTTGTGAACATTGGGATTCAAAATTTGCAACTTTTTGCAAAAGTTGCATTATGCAACATTGACAACTTTTTGCAAAAGTTGTCAATTGTAACTAAACTTGCAAAGTTTAGTGTTTTTACTCCATATGGGACCTTAGAAGGACTAAAATTACATTCCTACTCTTCCTTAGGTTCCCTATACTATTCTATCCTAATCTACCCAAAATTGTCCAAATTGACTAAGGTGGACAACTAAGTTAATAACATCACTTAGTGTCCCCTTTTCTTACACTTTAGGACTTATTGATAACATTGGATGTAGGATCCAATCACAACCCTAATCCTTTGTATTTGGGTCCACTTATGTTCTTTTAATGGATGAACATGAGGGTGCTCTTGCACCATACTCCCGGGGTGCATTGGTCTCAAGTCCTCTTGAGATGAGGTCTTCTAAACTGGAGCCATGCTTCTAAATTTCTTGTTCATCCATCCATATAGATTCCTCCTTGGGAATATCTTTCCATTTGACCAAATATTTCTTGTAAACATTCTTTCTTGTTTGTTTCATGATCTTGGTTTCCAAGATCTTCTCAAGCTTCTTTGGTACATGGAAGGGTATATCTACAACATCCTCTTCAAACTCTTCCACATGTACTTTAGAACCTGCATTCACATCACCTTTATATGGGGCTAGATCACAAATATTGAACATAGGGGAGATAACAAGGTGTGAGGGTAGTTCAATCTCGTATGCATTCAACCCATGCTTCTTCAATACTAGATAGGGTCCTACTTTCTTCATGAGTAGTTTAGTGTCCTTGCCCTTAGGAAATCTTTCCTTCTTCAAATACACCCACACCATGTCTCCAACTTGCAACTGAACATCTCTTCTATTATTGTCTTTGGCTTGCTTATACATTTCTGCACTCTTCTCAAGTCCCAATCTCACTAAATCATGAATTTCTTTCATACTCTCGGCAAACTCTTCTCCCTGAGCACTGACTGGAGTTTTTTGTGGTAATTCTCTAAGTTCCAAGATGCCTCTTGGACTTTTCCCATACATAATCTGAAAGGGACTCTTCCCTATTCTCCTGTTGACTAATTCATTGAAATAAAACTCTGCTTGAGGTAGGATTGCATCCCACTTGTCTCCGTATTGTTTTTTCAAACATCTAAGTAGATTGCCAACTGATTTATTTACAAATTTAGGCAACCCATCAGTTTATGGATGGTAGGCAGAACTAAAGCTTAGATTGGTCCCTAAATTCTTCCATAAGGTCCTCCAAAAGTGACCAATAAAATTTAAATTAGTATCAAAGAGAATGGTTTGAGGTAAGCCATGGATCCTCAAAATTTCTTTAAAAAACAAACTTGCAATTGATGATGCATCACTAGTACTTTTACAAGGGATAAAGTGGGCCATTTTGCTAAACTTGTGCACTAAAACATAAATAATATCATACCCCTTTTGCGTTCTTGGCAATCCCATCACAAAATCCATGTTGTAACTCTCCCAAGGACTTGTAGGAATAGGTAGAGGTTGGTATAGTCCTACATTTGTGGATGTACCTTTTGTTGGTTTCTTTTTATGTTGTAATAGAAACAACAACAAACTCTTCCCTTTATGACTATTTTTATAGAGAATCCACCTCCAAATATTTGTTCATGCAAGAAAAGGACCAACTAACAAAAACTCTCTTAATACTTCTACTCTTTAGGTCCTGCTACACCAAGGGGGGGATACCCTATTATACCTATTGATATATCCAATCTGGTACTATCAAGCTGTAATTTAACAATGACTCAACATGACCAGGAGATACTAGATAATTGGCTATTTACCCATTGAACATCAATTGTAAAAAACTCACACAAATGTAAACTTAATGGATTTTAAATTTTTGATTATAGGAAAACACAATAATATGCAACTAGATATGCAATAAAATAAAAATTATCAGCTTCATATCAATGCTTTATCCATTGGGTTATATTCTGACTCAGATATAATATACTAAAATTAATGTTCAACTAAGATTTCAAATCATAATACAACCATCCCAAAACCCCTACTACTAATAGAATCCTAGCATGTATCAGATGAATCTATGCATAAATCATAGCAATAAAATAAAAATTATCATCTTCATATCAGTGCTTTATCCATTGGGTTATATTCTGACTCAGATATAATATACTGAAATTAATGTTCAACAAAGATTTCAAATCATAATACAACCATCCCAAAACCCCTACTACTAATAGAATCCTAGCATGTATCAGATGAATCTATGCATAAATCATAGCCTAATTTAATCTAATCCTAGATCAGAACTCTCAAGTAAGTACATAAACACAGAGAAAACTATGGTAATGAATCAGAAAATTAATAACTCATATGACACATAAAACAAGAGATTGGAATTTGGATCTTTGTATTAAATTCATAAAATCTTATTTCAGTGTACAAAAATTACTCAGAGATAACCTCTTCAAAAACCTACAAAAGATCTCTCAACTTTTATTTCTGACTTCTTACACTATCTAGTACAAATTATACTATTTTCCCCCCCTTTACTAAAAACTTTACAAATGGTTTACAATATAAATTTTCTATCCCTTTCCAATGATCTTGGGGATCCTTTTATAGATTAGGATTGCAACAAGCTTCAGATCATTTGGAATAAGGACAAAATCAGTGACTCACTAAAAAGATAAAATAGCCAATGGAGTGATAACCATGTTGGATACAATTGTTTAATTGTGTATTGTCTTTGATGTTACACATATGTCATATCAGTCATCAGACAGAGTCTACCGAGCAAAGAATGTCATATCAGTCATTAGACAGAGTCTACCGAGCTCAGACGGTAAGAGAAGCTATTTACAGAGTCTACCGAGCACTCCAGAATACTATATCGAGAAGTTAGTTACTACCGGGCTCTCTCGGTCAACAAAGAAATTCAGTGTTTACCAAGTTCAGTCGGTCATCAAAGAATATGTGAAGGTCAGTCTTTACCGAGTTCGCAGTACTTACCGAGTTCAGTCGGTTACCGAAGGATTTCCGCAGAGTCTACAGTGTTCACCGAGCATCAGTGAAATGTTTATGCAGCCGACTAAAGTAATATTTATTAATTGAAACTTGTATATGCAGCCGACCAATGTAATATTAATTGTAACTTGTAATTGGGACGACTTGATAACCTGAAGGGTATATATGAAAGATCTAGTTGCGAATTCAAAAAGTGTCATAGGTAAGAGTGGATTAGTGTGTGGAAATATGAAGAAGCATATCAGAGCAGGATTATGTGAATTCTGA
>MU227515.1:846166-859288 GCA_018584345.1 Thuja plicata
TTCAGAAGAGTGAAAATCAGTAACTAGTTGCATTGGTGGTTTTCCCAAATTGGGTTTCCACATTATATCTGGTGTTACTTGTGTTACTTGTGTTCATGTTATTTGTTTTATGCATGTCAATCACTGTTAATGGTTAATGAACAATGATAAGTTAATTTACCGAGTTACAGTAATATATATTGAAGACATCTAAGGGACTTGTGGATTTATTTTTGTGGTAACTGATTCACCCCTCCCCTCTCAGTTACTCCATCCATATTTCCAACAAACCACTCTTGTTACAATAGAAATTTAACAAATTTTGTCTTTTGACCACTTGGTACTTGCAACTGCTTCTAAGTTGTTCGACATGAGCCATCTGGAGTCTGTTGTCTTTGATGTTGGTTATGTAGGATCTTCACTTTTTTCACTGTATCATCAAATCTGTTGAGCTTCATCATCCACCTACATTTCATCACCTTGTCCTAGATCAACTATTATGTACTTGTCTTTCCAAGAAGAGTACACCTCATCACTTGGCTAGTTGAAGTTAAGGACCTCATCCTTTCTGTTGTTAATCTCCCTCCAAGTGGCATTTACCTTCAAAATTTCTTGTGACCAAAATGCAAAAAATACTCTGACTTTACCAACTATCTCAATGGTCTAAACAAATAGAAATGTACTTTCTAGTGTAATTATGTTATTGGTCCTTACTGCCAATGCTTCATTCATCTTCCGATGCCATAATGCTTCATCTTTAATATCTCCATTTTTTTTACAGATATTTGGGAACATCTCATACCTATCCTTTGAATATTCCCTTTTCAGGGCCATTACCTTTCTTATGACAATGATCCTTCTTATGTCCATGTCCATGAGCAATTTTACACACTTATGAGTGTCAGTTAAAACGATGTCAACATTGTTTTGTTTTTTTCAAGTGGTGTGGAAGAACTTCAATTCTCCTCCCTTTCCTTTTCACCTATTTACCAATTGGTCCAAATTATCTTTATTTGCATTGTATTCATTCATCATGCTGACAATCTTATTTCCTTGTGAATAAATTGCAGTTGGAACCAATTCATGAGTATAATGCATGAGGGTGTTATGTATTTTATCTGCATATTTTTGGTCTACCCATGCCTCTGCTTCTTTGAAAGCTATAGACTGTTCAACCCATTCTTTATTTTTCTTCTCCAGCTCTATTCTTTTAGTAATCAGTCTGGATTTTTCTTTCTCCACTTCCTCTAGTGTGGTTAGGTTTGATGGTGCAGGGGAAGGAGGATAAGTGATAATAGGACTTGATGAGGATGGCTGGTGGGGATCGTGTGTAATCCTCCTCTGAGGTACAACTTGCACTATTTGTCTTCCCTCAAGGAATGCAATCATATCATCCTTTTGAATAGATTTGATCCTTTCATCATTATAAGCTTTCAAGACAACTTCATATTTTTGTGTCAGGCTCTTGAAAGCTTCTTCTTTCCTCTCAGCTACCTTCAAGCTTAATTTTGAAGTTTGCAAGGTGAGGTTAGCTACTTTCACCTCTGAGGCATCTGAAACTCTTTTTACTATGAGGCTACGTATATTCTCAGTCTGATCATCCTCATTAGTTCTCTTTTTATCTTTCCTCTTTAAAGACCATATTGCCAGTGTTGCATGATCTTCACTGAATTGGGCACCAATTGATGTCCCACTAGCATGCAATGGTTTGGCCTCTTTTCTTACAACATCAAATACAATGGCATCAGCCAAATCCCATTGACGCAAGATGAGGACTCCCTTTTTCTTTACTAAATCCATGCCCTCTTAAAGGGTTATCTTGTCAAACTTGGTTATCATTTCGTGTTTCACTTCATTTTCTATGTCTTCTTTACTTTTGTGAGGTTGAGCCTCTTGCAAATTTTGACACTTTTCCTTGAATTCATCAATGTGGATTCTCCACAAGAGTTGAATAAAGGCCCTAGCCTTAAAAAAAAATTCATCAGATAAAAATTCTTCACTCGCCTATTTGGTTACAGGGTCCAGCTCTTTCCCTGAAAATTCTGCCACTGTAAGATCCAAAGTTGCATGTTTGGGTGCCTCTGGCACTCCCTCTTGTAGCTCTTGGGCTGTGACAAAAACATGCCCTGTATTTCCCATTTTTACCAATTTCTCTATGATGGCTTGAGCATCCATCTATAGAGGAGACTAAGAAGGAGGGTATATATCACTTGATTGTTCTTTTCCTTCCATCTTCTGCCTCTTTGGTGATGGCAGTGTTTGAGCATTGGTATCTGCTGGCATCTTCCCCTTTTGGTCAGAAGTCTTTTCAATCCTAGGTATGATTCTACTATACCCTCTCTGTTGGTAGACCACATAATTTCTAGGTGGGACTACCCTTCCCTGTGTAATTCTGAATAGCCTTAGCTTTTTCTGGCTTAGTCTCCATCACTTTCTTCTTCTTTTAGTCAAGGGTTTGCATTATATCTTCAAACGTGGTCGTAAGAGATTCAACCTTCTTAGCCTAAGATGAAAATACCTTTAAGGGATCATAAGATCTGTCAAAATTATGAATAAAATTCAAATATTTTTTATACACTAACCATTTTTCTTTCTTGATCTCTTGTTCAGCTAGATCAAACTCATTTCTTATGATATCCTCTAGAAAATTGAACTGTTGATCTAGTGCCAGGCATTTGGTTCTCTTCTTGAACATGTCAATGATGAAACCCTCATTATCTACACACTTTTCCATAGATTTTTCCAAATGGTATGGCTCTAGGTACTTATCAAATTGGGTCCACCCCCTTTTGTAATGATAAAGTAATTGGCTCTAGTGAGGGTAGGGAAAATGCTTCCCTTCATTTTTCATGTTAAGGCTTCTTCTTGCAATCCACCTAGTTTCCTGAGAGTCTCTTCCATTCCAATCTTTAGTGGCACTCTGTAAGGAAGAACATTTTGGGTTCACCTTAAACCATAAACCTTGATGACTATGGAGATAGGGTATAAGATAAGATCACCCCAATTATGAACAATTTTCAGTTCTGGAGCATACTCCAAAGGTCTTAAGAGTCTCATCATATCACTTCTAATTCTAGGTTTTTCCTTACATAATAATGATTTAATCCTAGCAGAAAAATATCTACCAAAGTTTATGTAACTGGCCTCCTTTCTGTCCCAAGACAAATCAGCACTCCATAATTGAACAGGCAAATCCTCATCTTTCATGCCCAAAACTAGGGAAAAACACATATACAATTTTTATTTTTTTTAAATGCAAATGTAAACCACTAACAGGGATGTATATGAGGTGATGTGATATCACGGTAAGGGTAGTCTTTGAATTGCAAGGTATAAGCATAAGTTGAATTAGGGGCACATCACATACAGATGCAGAATTAGAGCATCAACTAGTCATACGGGTTACGTGAACACCTGGGTCAGGTTGGTCTAACTCTGGTTTCATGTCTTAATCTATGTATAGTATCATGATGATAGTCTATTGTTAAGAGTAATACATTGAATTAGATTGCTCTGGTAATCACTTAATTGCTAACCTTGGTTACAACTTATTCATTTAATTCTAGTTCCAATTCTCTTTCGACCATTAACCACTAGTTTAAAATTCAATAACAACAAGGAACTAATATAATCCTAAACAATTTAAATTATTCCTTAAAATTTTCTATGCAACTATAGTCTTTTAATTCTTTAATAGGATATTAAGTAAATCTCAGATAGAAACTTAAAATTGACCCCTAATCCCTTTGAAAACATGACCTACATAACTCAATTTATCATATTAAAATTAATTTAACATCTGTCTATACATCTTACATAGAAACTATGTCTAACAATCAATAATTAATTACACAATTAAATAAACTTTATCTAAATGACATTACATGATTTTAATAATCAATAAGAAATTAAATCTATAACATATTAGCAACTCTATATATATTTCACACATAGACTAAGGTTTCAAAATCCAGTAATTAAATAACACAATTTAAATGAAAATACATCTATTAGATAGGGCCACTTAATTTAAATAACATAAATCAAAATTAAATCTATTTACAAACTTAATATATTTACATATAAAAATCCATTTTTTTATAATGTCCACAATGGAGAGAATATACTATCATTTAAATAAAATGTACAATACTGAACTAAATCAATCATGTTATTAAATCTATTAATGATAAATAAACTACCTATAACTACCTATAACTAACTATACTTAAACCTACCTATCTACTAGCATCCTATCACCTATCACCTATCACCTAACCTACATGACTAACTAGCAACCTATAAAAAGGTCACCTCATCTCCCAAGTGGGTGGGGAGAGAACGAATACCCAAATCCCTTCTTCCAAGGCTGCGAAAATGCATAGGGAAGGGAGGTCTTACAAAACTTACGCATGGGACATAGTTGGTGGGGACCACAGCAAGTACTTTCCCCAAGTGCAGAACCCAAGAAAGGAAAATTCGCATGAGAAAGTGGTTATGTGGCATCAAATCCCAATAGCATGTGAATTTCAAGGGTTAGGTGGGGCCTAGGGCACTATCCTAAAGTTTTTAAACTATAATATAGTCCACTGTCCTAGGGGGGCATTAATCCCTAAGTTGACTCAGCCCAACGAATGGAAGGGATTAATTTATTTTGTAAGTAATGAGTGCCATGACAGCCCAAAAGAAATTTGCATGGGGAAGGGGTAAGGTAAGGGAAGGAGTTCTGGTGGGGCCCACGAGGATGGGAGAGAAGAATTAAGCCTCCCCAATAATGTTAATCATTAGTGTTAAAAGGGTAATTAAAAGAATGTTTAGGAGGATAATAAAGGGAATTAGTAATGGAATCATTTAAAGAGTATTCTCAGTGTAACGGGAGGGAATTAAATCCCTCCCCATACATTTTCCAGAGATATGGTAAGTTTGTTTGTATATATTTTATTTTTTTAAGATTCATGCAATTTGATTGTTTTGTTTTTTTTGTCAAACCTTATACATCTAAAATTTTATCACTAACATTAGGAGATTGTTTTTTTATTAATACATCAATTTCCATGACTTACTAGATTTAGTAAGTTAACCACATCTTTTTAAGGGTTGGAAATACAATGATTTTGAAGATGAAGTATTGATCTAATTAAGCTAAAATTTTAGAATTTCAAAGGAACATATAGTGTTTTTGACTTGGAAATTTAAAATTACATACAAGAGAGGTTTCAAGGTTTATCAAATCACAAGGTTTGCATGCTATGAAAATTATTACAAAATGAATGAGAACTTTTTACATTTTGCTCAACAAGCTATAAAATGGGCTTTACAACACTTAATAAAAATGCTCCTCAATCACAAGGAGTAATCATGCAACCACAAGGTTGCTCTTTCTCAACAACAGCAAAAGAAGACTTCTTTCAAAACTCAACCACATCCCACTTGATTTCAAAAACAAACCTGCAATAAAACATGAAGGGAACCATGGGAGCTCACCTCCCAACCAAGGCCTCAAGAGAGACCACCCCCAAGCTTGGAAAACCAAGACTAAACAAGGTAGAACATTCTAATTTCACAAATAATATAGATGCACAATAATTTACTCCCAACCAAGGTTTCACAAATGGGCTTTCCAAACCCATTGAAGTAGGGTGAAGGTGGACTTTTCCAAGAAGGAGAATGCCATTGCATTCAAATTTCTCAACAAGAGTTTTCTCCCATGTCTTTCCAAGGCTAAAATTGGAATTCCTTCCGTATACACAATTTGGTCATTTCTATACCAAAACAATTTTTACAACATGGCTTCATGGAACCCATACTCCATGAAATTATCCCTCTTCTCTAAGAGAAGAGACTCTCACTATAATGGAGAGCCCAAATAACCCCTTCACCCAAGGCCACTTCTTCCATTCCCAAAGGGTTAGTAATGCCTTACACTCCCATGAACAATACTCCCAAATCCAAAAGAACAAGAGATGAAACAAAACTCAAATGCATCCCAAACCCAACACATAACATCAACATCTACATTCAACAACACATTACAAGATTTCATAAATGAATCCATACAAGATTTACATATTCATTCAAACAATATCATGCAAAGCTTAAGTGCAAAAGCATTCCTCCGTGTCAAGAATTCACCAACCTTGGTCCAAAAAAAATGGCAATAGTGTGGTTGAGAAGAGCCCTTATCCCTTTTCCTTTTCTTTCTCCAAACCTAGTTGTCTCCAAAATTGGAGAGTGGGTGAACACCCACTAAGTTTTTCCAAATCCTCTAAAAAGACCCCTCAAAGTGTACCCAAGACTTAGCAATTAATGAGACATGCCCTCTAGTCCTTTTGTCTTATGTCTTGTCTCCCCTCTTAAAAGTGAGTTTAGTAAGGAGTGTGGGTCAAGTTAAATGCATGTGGCCATCTTCATTTTCGCCACTTTTGAAAGGTAGGCATTTTGGTGAGCCATAATGGTGATCTAGGTTTACTCCATAGGTAAAAAATATCCCTAACCTAAGGTACCCCCTTAGGGTTAACTAATTTTGGCCAAAAATACACTCTAGGGTCACTTTTGACCCTTCCAAAGTACCCCTAAAGTTCAAATCCGAGTTTCAACTTTATGTGATCCCTACAAGACACCTATATGAAAGTGGGATTAATATAACATCCTATAAGGTTTGGTGATTCTTTTCCAAGCCCTAATTTGACATGTCATCATCCACATAGACAACACAAGTGTCAAGTAACACCAAGACAAAATATACATCACATTCACAATGACATGTCCAAACAACAACATGAGTATTAAACTATTAACACACATTCAGATTACATTTACAACAAGGATCACATTACAACAAGGTTTCAATCCCTTATTGGATTAAACCTTGGCTTACTCAATTCACATATGTTTAGCCTTGATTCTCTGAATAATTCTATGGTTCTCTTTCCTACACACTAAACTCGAGCATCAGTAGTCCAAGATAATAAAATCACATGCAATATACATTTTCAATTTATAATTAGCAACATCAATCAATAGCATATTAAATTCTTAATTGAAATTTTCATACATAAAAGTTTAAAACATAAAAATTCCATAATCATCATGACATAACATCCATGAAATAATCAAGTCTAATCATGATTTGATCTTCTCATGAGTTCACTTATCTAAACATATATAATCAAAAACAACCATCTGATCTAGGTCTAATCCATATCAAAATGTAATCCACACAAGATAATCTTCATCATAACATAGTATCTCGAGTCTCTGTCAGGATAATCAAAAAGTGTATCAATGCATCAAAACATAAAGTATCAAAATGTGAATGAGCAGTAAGTTTGTGATGGGTTGGGGTGAGGCCTCACATCCTCCCCCACTAGGCATGAACTTCCTCCTGGAGTTTATCAAAAAGATATGGGTACTGAGATCTCATCTGCGCTGCATCCTCCCATGAAGCCATGACCTCATCATAACAATCCCACTGGACCCTAACGTGGTCCACCTCTCGGCCTCAAAGTGTAAGGGTCCGTTGGGCTATAATATGAACAGGCTCTAGTGCTAGCTATCCCTCTAACTCCACCTACAAGGCATCCCAATCTATAATGTGAGACTCATCATAAATATATTTATGTAGCACAGATACATGAAACACATCGTGGATGTGTGACAGGCTGGGTGGTAGGGTTAGAGGGTAGGCAACTGGTCCTATCCTCTCCAATAACTCAAAAGGTCCAAAAAAGTGAGGTGCTAACTTAGAGCCCTTTCCAAAATGGATTGGACTCTTATGCGGGTGCACTCTCAAAAAGACCCTATCTCCAACCAGATACTCACGATCAGCCTGCTTTGCATCTGCATACTTCTTCTGTCAGTCCTGAGCCTCTCTAAGACATTGTCTAAACAATACTACCTATTGCTCCATATCCTTGACCAACTGGGTTCCAATAGATAATCTATCCTCAATCCTATCCCAACTCAAGGGAGTCCTGCAAGGTCTATCATAGAATGCCTGATATGGTGGCATACCTATAGAAGAATGGTGCCCATTATTACAGGAAAACTCAACCAGATGTAGGTATTCCTCCTACTTGACCTGATGGTCCATCACATACATACATAACATCAACGCTGCTTGTAACTCTCTCCAAAAAGTTGATGTAAACAAGCAGTCTCTATTAGAGATGATCTTACGAGGAATGCCATGAAGTCTGACAATATCCTGCAAAAAGACTTGAGCTACGTCTTGTGCTGTGAATGTAGTATGCACAGGTGAGAAGTGGGCAACCTTGGTCAATATGTCGACTGTCACCAAGATAGCATCATGGTGATGAGAATACATAGGGAGACCAACAATGAAGTCCATAGATATAGCATCCCACTTCCACTCGGCAAACTCATGTGGCTTCAGGAGCCCACTTGAATGACTGTGCTTTGCCTTCACTCTCTAGCACTCCAGACATCTAGAAACTATGCTGGCAATCTGTAACCTCATGCCTGGCCAATGATATAACTATCTCAGATCAACATGCAACTTCTTGACTCTAGGATGAGCTACATAAGGTGCTTTGTGAGCCTCAAGCACAATAAACTCTCGCAAGTCACCAGTAGAAGGTACATATATGTGTCCCCTATGACATAGAAGTCCATCTAACTCTAAAGAATACTCTACAAATCTTCCCTCAAGGGGTCTCTGAGAATGGATAAGCTGACAAACCTCCACATATAATCCACCCTCTGGCAAGTGATACAAAATGTGCTCCCTCAAATATGTACAAGAAGTCATAGATGAGAGCTCGTGTCGCCTCCTACTCAAGGCATCTGCAACTACATTCTCCTTCCCCTTGATGTAATGAACATCAAAATCATACTCACACAAAAACTCCATCCATCTCCTCTGCCTAGCATTAAGATTGGGCTAGGTAAAGATATATTGTAGGCTCTGGTGATCTGAATGAAGCTCAAATCGATGACCTAGAAGGAAATGTCGTCATCTTACTAAGGCATGGACCACCGCTGCAAGTTCTAGGTTATGAGTGGGGTAATTAAGCTCGTGAGTCTTTAGCTTCCTAGACTTGAAAGCTATAGGATGACCCTCCTGCATAAGGACTGCTCTTAAACCATCTAATGAAGCATTAGTACATACAACAAAATCTATCGAAGGATCTGGCATTGCTAAAATTGGTGCACTAGTGAGGACTCTCTTGAGCTCCTGGAAAGCTCTCTCACACTTCTTTGTCCATTCATACTTCTTCCCTTCTCTCTGAAGGGAGGTGATGGGATGAGCTATTCTAGAAAATCATACCACGAAGCATATGTAATATCCTACTAAGCCCATAAAACTCCTGACCTCCGTGACATTGGTTGGTGCTAGAAAATCCATAGTGGCTCTAATATTTGATGGGTCTACAGAGATCCCATCATCAGATGTAACATGACCAAGATAATGCACCTTAGGTCTAAAGAAGGCACACTTTGACAAGCTGTCATATAACTAATTCTCTCTCAAATGTTGCAGAACCTATCTCAGATGCTCCTCCTCATTGTGAGAATATATCAGAATATCATCAAGGAACACTACAACAAATTTATCCAAAAAAGTATGAAATACTCCATTCATGAGGCTCATGAACATAGCTGGAGCATTCATGAGGCCAAATGGCACTACTATGAACTCATAGTGACCATACCTCATGCAAAAAGCAGTCTTGTGGATATCACTTTCCACAATCTGTAACTGATGGTACCCCAACTTTAGATCTATCTTCAAGAACACTCGGGCACCCTACAACTGATCAAACAAATCATCGATCCTGGGAAGTGGGTATCGATTCTTAATTATTACTTTATTCAATTATCGATAATCAATGCACAATCTAAGTGATCCATCCTTCTTCTTCACAAAAATTACTGGTGCACCCCAAGGTGATACACTAGGTTGGATATGCCCTTTCTCTAAGAGCTCTTCCAACTGAATCTTGAGCTCATTGAGCTCATGTGTGGTCATTTTGTATGGTGCTCTAGATACTAGCTCAGCTCCTAGTACAAGATCTATGTGAAAATCAACTGCCCTAGGTGGAGGCATACCGGGTAGCTCAGTAGGAAATACATCTGCAAACTCCTAAAGAATAGGATAATCTTCAAGCAAAGGCTCCCCCTCTGAATCCTCATCTCTATCACTAATGGTGATGGCAAATAACTGACATCCCTTCTGCACGCATCACCTAAGCTACATAGAAGAAATCATGCAAAGGGATACAGGTCGTTGTACCTCAAATATCACCATAGAAGTACCATGATCATCAACACACTCAACCCTCTTCTAATGACAATCCATCTTGGCACTGTGGGCATATAGCCAACCCATGACAAGGACTACATCATAAGAACCTAGAGGGTTAATGCGGAGATCAGTCATCATGATTAAGTCTCCACTCTGAATCTGACAACTAGGAACTAAGGAACTAAGAGACACCCTAGCTACTGAAGCTAACTCAACCTCCCAACCGACCTCCTATCTAACTGCCACTAGCTCAAAACGCTCCACTACATAGGAAGATATAAAGGAGTCTGTGGCTCCTAAATCAAATAAGATAGAAACACTGATACCCTGAATGATACCTGTGGCCTCTATGACTATGGCCTAGTGCTCAGCCTGGCAGTTATCAACCACTGCAAAAACTCTATGGGATCTACCCATATCTCCAACTATAGGCTCTGAGGTAGCCCCTCTTTGACCGTTGGTTGACTATCCTTGTGGGAACTCTCTCACTAAATGACCCATACCACCGCAAGTGTAACATGGTCCTCGGGTCTGAATCTGCACTCCCTGTGTCCTAGGCTGCTGTGACCCTCTAGTCCTACTAGAACCACTATATCTACCCCTAGAGGACTGCTGAGTCCTAGCTGGCTGTGCCTGAGGGGTCTATGTCCTCTGATCCTATCTAGGGCCTTGAGAATCCCACTGTTTGGGCTTAGAGCCTTGATAACCCTGTGAATGCCTCTGTCTAGAATCCTGCTGAGATCTCTACTACTGAGACTGTTGACCCTTAAAGGATCCTGCTGAGTGATTTTGTTTCCCTTTCCAAGGGGGTCTCTTCTATTCTGACTGTTGGGAAGAGGGGTTTCGGTGCTGGGATCAATCTCGAGATTCCTATCTAGTACGGATATCCTTAACTACAAGTTTTGTCTCAACTGCCCCTCTGAATGTGGTAGGGAATGCTAGGCATACTATGCTCTGAAGAGACATATTAAGTCCCTTAATGAAATGGTGAATGCACAATTTCTCATCCTTCATGTAATCAACATAGGGAAGGAACTTGAGAAACTGACTCTCATACTGGGCCACTGTGAGGCCTCTCTGTTGGAGATCATGGAACTCCTCTATCTGTCTCTATCTGAAATGCTTAGAGAGATACCTCTCTCAAAAATGGGCCACAAAAGTCTCCCAAGTGAGCGTGTTAATACTCAATCCACCTATGGACACCTCCTTCTCCCACCAAGTGGAAGCCTTCTCCCATAGGAGATGGACCACAATTCATGCCTTTAGATTACTCCCATAAGGGCATAATCCAAAACATCAATGTAAACTCTATAACCAGGCCTCTGCTACTGACCCATCTGAGGATCCCAAAAACAAGGGTGGCTGGAGTCGTAATAACTCTCAGATCTCATCTCCAACATATCTAGGGGGTCTCTCCCTAGCATGTATCTCATGCTCGCATGGTAGTACAATCCGATGAAATGACTCACCCTCCTGATCACCATGACCCTCAGCATACCTAGGTGGGGGACTCCTACTTCTCTCTCTACTGGTTTCTCTATCATTTTCTAAAATATGTGCTTCCCCTTTTGGGATCTCCTGCTGAACTATGGGTGGTAGTCTCTGTTGAATTACCCCAATCAGATTCTAGAGAACATCCAAAATGTCCTAGTTAGGGTTCGGTGGTGGTGGAGGTGGTGGTGGTGATGGAGGTGGTGGATCCTCCTATCCTGCCCCTGCATGGGGAGCTCTACGACCTCTGCCTGGCCGATTATTCCTGGTGACCGCAGGCATCCTACACAATGATTTAAGTTTTGAATGAGTTGAAACGTAATGGGTTAGGTTCCTAGTGTTGAAACAAGCTCTGATACCAAAATATCATGCCCAAAACTAGGGCAAAACACACATACAATTTTATTTTATTTTTAAAAATGAAAGTGTAAACCACTAATAGGGATGTATATGAGGTGATGTGATATCACAATAAGGGTAGTCTTCAAATTGCAAGGTATAAGCATAAGTTTAATTAGGGGCACATCACATACAGATGTAGAATTAGAGCATCAACTCGTCATACGGGTTACGTGAACACTTGGGTCAGGTTGGTCTAACTCTTGTTTCATGTCTTAATCTATGTATAGTATCATGATGATATTCTATTGTTAAGAGTCATAGGTTGAATTAGATTGCTCTGGTAATCACTTAATTGCTAACCTTGGTTACAACTTATTCATTTAATTCTAGTTCCAATTCTCTTTCGACCATTAACCACTAGTTTAAAATTCAATAATAACAAGGAACTAATCTAATCCTAAACAATTTAAATTCTTCCTTACAAATTTCCATGCAACTATAGTCTTTTAATTCTTTAATAGGATATTAAGTAAATCTCAGATAGAAACTTAAAATTGACCCCTAAGCCCTTTGAAAAAATGACCTACATAACTCAATTTATCATATTAAAATTAAATTAACATCTGTCTATACATCTTACATAGAAACTACGTCCAACAATCAATAATTAATTACATAATTAAATAAACTTTATATAAACGACATTTCATGATTTTAATAATCAATAAGAAATTAAATCTATAAAATATTAGCAACTCTATATATATTTCACACATAAACTAAGGTTTCAAAATATAGTAATTAAATAACACAATTTAAATGAAAGTACATCTATTAGATGGGGCCACTTAATTTAAATAACATAAATCAAAATTAAATATATTTACAAACTTAATCTATATACATATAAAAATCTATTTTTTTATAATGTCCACAATGGAGAGAATATACTATCATTTAAATAAAATGTACAATACTAAACTAAATCAATCATGTTATTAAATCTATTAATGATAAATAAACTACCTATAACTACCTATAAC
>MU227515.1:859338-885538 GCA_018584345.1 Thuja plicata
TGTACAATACTAAACTAAATCAATCATGTTATTAAATCTATTAATGATAAATAAACTACCTATAACTACCTATAACTAACTATACTTAAACCTACCTATCTACTAGCATCCTATCACCTATCACCTAACCTACATGACTAACTAGCAACCTATAAAAAGGTCACCTCATCTCCCAAGTCGGTGGGGAGAGAATGAATACCCAAATCCCTTCTTCCAAGGCTGTGAAAATGCATAAGGAAGGGAGGTCTTACAAAACTTATGCATGGGACATAGTTGGTGGGGACCACAGCAAGTACTTTCCCCAAGTGCAGAACCCAAGAAAGGAAAATTTGCATGAGAAAGTGGTTATGTGGCATCAAAGCCAAATAGCATGTGAATTTAAGGGTTAGGTGGGGCCTAGGGCACTATCCTAAAGTTTTTAAACTATAATATAGTCCACTGTCCTAGGGGGGGCATTAATCCCTAAGTTGACTCAGCCCAACGAATGGAAGGGATTAATTTATTTTGTAAGTAATGAGTGCCATGACAGCCCAAAAGAAATTCGCATGGGGAAGGGGTAAGGTAAGGGAAGGATTTTTGGTGGGGCCCACGAGGATGGGAGAGAATAATTAAGCCTCCCCAATAATGTTAGTGTTAAGAGGGTAATTAAAAGAATGTTTAGGAGGGTAATAAAGGGAATTAGCCATCGAATCATTTAAAGAATATTCTCTGTGTAAGGGGAGGGAATTAAATCCCTCCCCATACATTTTCCAGAGAGCTGGAAAATGATATGGTAAGTTTGTTTGCATATATTTTTTTTTTTGAAGATTCATGCAATTTGATTGTTTTATTTTTTTTGTCAAACCTTATACATATAAAATTTGATCACTAACATTAGGAGATTGTTTTTTCATTAATACATCAATTTCCATGACTTACTAGATTTAGTAAGTTAACCACCTCTTTTTAAGGGTTGGAAATGCAATGATTTTGAAGATGAAGTATTGATCTAATTAAGCTAAAATTTTAGAATTTCAAAGGAACATATAGTGTTCTTGACTTCGAAATTTAAAATTACATACAAAAGAGGTTTCAAGATTTATCAAATCACAAGGTTTACATGCTATGAAAATTATTACAAAAGGAATGAGATCTTTTTACATTTTGCTCAACAAGCTATAAAATGGGCTTTACAACACTTAATAAAAATGCTCCTCAATCACAAGGAGTAATCATGCAACCACAAGGTTGCTCTTTCTCAACAACACAAAAAGAAGACTTCTTTCAAAACTCATCCACATCCCACTTGATTTCAAAAAAAAAACCTGCAATAAAATATGAAGGGAACCATGGGAGCTCACCTCCCAACCAAGGCCTCAAGAGAGACCACCCTCGAGCTTGGAGAACCAAGACTAAACAAGGTAGCACATTCCAATTTCACAAATAACATAGATGCGCAACAATTTACTCCCAACCAAGGTTTCACAAATGGGCTTTCCAAACCCATTGAAGTAGGGTGAAGGTGGGCTTTTCCAAGGAGGAGAATTTCATTGCATTCAAATTTCTCAACAAGAGTTTTCTCCCATGCCTTTCCAAGGATAAAATTGGAATTCCTTCTATATACACAATTTGGTCATTTCTATACCAAAACAATTTTTACAACATGGCTTCATGGAGCCCATACTCCATGAAATTATCCCTCTTCTCCAAGAGAAGAGACTCTCACTACAATGGAGAGCCCAACTAACCCCTTCACCCAAGGCCACTTCTTCCCTTCTCAAAGGGTGAGTAATGCCTTAAAATCCCATAAAAAATACTCCCAAATCTAAAAGAACAAAAGATGAAACAAAACTCAAATGCATCCCAAACCCAACACATAACATCAACATCTACATTCAACAACACATTACAATATTTCATAAATGAATCCATACAAGATTTACATATTCATTCAAACAATATCATGCAAAGCTCAAGTGCAAAAGAATTCCTCCATTGCAATAATTCACCAACCTTGGTCCAAGAAAAATGGCAATAGTGTGGTTGAGAAGAGCCCTTATCCCTTTTCCTTTTCTTTCTCCAAACCTAGTTGTCTCCAAAATTGGAGAGTGGGTGAACACCCACTAAGTTTTTTCAAATCCTCTAAAAAGACCCCTCGAAGTGTACCCAAGACTTAGAAATTAATGAGACATGCCCTCTAGTCCTTTTGTCTTACCTCTTGTCTCCCCTCTTAAATGTGAGTTTAGTAAGGAGTGTGGGTCAAGTTAAATGCATGTGGCCATCTTCATTTTCGCCACTTTTGAAAGGTAGGTATTTTGGTGAGCCATAATGGTTATCTAGGTTTACCCCATAGCTAAAAACTATCCCTAACCTAAGGTACCCCTTAGGGTTAACTAATTTTGGCCAAAAATACACTCTAGGGTCACTTTTGACCCTTCCAAAGTACCCCTAAAGTTCAAATCCGAGTTCCAACTTTATGTGATCCCTACAAAACATCTATATGCAAGTGGGGTTAATATAACATCCTATAAGGTTTGGTGATTCTTTTCCAAGCCCTAATTTTACATGTCATCATCCACATGGACAACACAAGTGTCAAGTGACACCAAGACAAAATACACATCACATTCATAATGACATGTCCAAACAACAACATGAGTATTAAACTGTTAACACACATTCAAATTACATTTACAACAAGGGTCACATTACAATGAGGTTTCAATCCCTTATTGGATTAAACCTTGGCTTACTCAATTCACATGTGTTTAGCCTTTATTCTCTAAATAATTCCATGGTTCTCTTTCTTACACACTAAACTTGAGCATCAGTAGTCCAAGATAATAAAATCACATGCAATAAACATTTTCAATTTATAGTTAGCAACATCAATCAGTAGCAGATTAAATTCCTAATTGCAATTTTCATACATAAAAGTTTAAAACATAAAAATTCCATAATCATCATGACATAACATCCATGAAATAATCAAGTCTAATCATGATTTTATCTTCTCATCAGTTCATTTATCTAAACATATATAATCAAAAACAACCATATGATCTAGGTCTAATCCATATCAAAATGTAATCCACACAATATAATCATCATCAAAACATAGTATCTCGAGTCTCTGTCAGGATAATCAAAAAGTGTATCAATGTATCAAAACATAAAGTATCAAAGTGTGAACAATCAGTAAGGCTATGATGGGTCAGGGTGAGGCCTCACATCATCATCTTGAAGTTTAGTGAGGTCCATTTCTTCTTCAAAGAAATTACTATTATTAAACAAAATCATATGAATCATTAAAGATTACCATCCCATTGGCTTGAGTATCTTCTTATCCTTGATGCCTATCAGACCTTGATGCATTAACTCAACAATGTAGGAAGTATAATAAAAAACAACTGACAGGTGGGGATGCAAACTCTGAACAACCATAAGCATGAGGTGGATAGGCATTTTCATTTCCTCATCTTCTCCTAGCACATGGCACAAGGCACTATACATTCTCCTAGCCTTGTTATTAAAATAGTCCAATTTAAAAGGCTCTAGTGTATTAGGGCCTACTACAATCAAATCCCCTATTTTATTAAAATATCCTCTCAAAGCCTCATTTCTGTAGTACTCTTTATGAGTTTGGTATACTTGTTTGAAATAGTCAAAATCAATGTCATCCATTTGAACTAAGAGGTCTCTTAAAGTGAATACCTTTCTAATTTCATCAGTCGTGACAGTCAACATCACATTCCCCTTTGTATCTCTTAAAACCTTGGGTACTTTTTCATATGTATTGGCTATCAAAGTTAATAGGTATGTATCCATGAAGACTCCAGGCACTATCAATTTACCCACATCTAGATCCCATATATTACAATCTGGGGAAGGAGCATTCCTCTAGCTATAAGCAGTTTTGAACAAATTTAAACTACTTGTACTAGTCTTGGCATCTTTGGCCCATCTACATGTATCATACAAACCATCCCTAACTCTAAAATGGGGATGTACTGGAAAAATTCTCTTAATCTAGGTAGCATAACCTGTGGACCGACTCAACTATTGTAGAAGGTCATCTCATACATTTCTATCTTTATATTCCACATTGCCAGAGAATTCAATCATCAGGGCCATTTTCTAAATCTAGGGCTTCGTATGAGAATGATATTCAGATCATATTAACAATTTTGAGACCTTTTCAAATTCCAAATTTTACTGAAAGAATTGATTTCTACTGTATGACTGAAGATTTACCCATTTTGCAATTTGTCGCAAAGAGCTTTAAAACTTGCGGCTTAATGGTACACTGACGACCATTTTAAGAACTTTGAATTTGGACTGTAGATCTTCAATAGCATTTCCTTCATCGGGTGACTCTCATTTCTTTCCAGAAACAAATATTTATTTGGGACACGTGTCAACATGACTTGGTCACTTAAACAATAGATCTCATCCACTTTATCCATAACCGATCAAGTCAGCCATCAAATTTATCTTAACTTGACTAGAAGTTATTTTACCTTGAGTTTACTAACTGTGGCCACAACTCATCCACTTGGACACGCATCAACACCGCTTAATGGCTTAGACACTAGATCTCATGCACCTTTACTTTAAGCCATTAAGTGAGCTATCTAATCTCTTTTGTAACTGCACCTTCTTTAACATCACCTCTATGTTATAGAGGACCCACCCTTTGCCACGTGTCACCATGACTCAATCACTTATCCTTTAGATATCGATAACTTTTCCTTTAATAGATTAGGTCGACTGTCAGATCATTCTGTACTTGCTCTGTCTTTAGTTTCTTCTTTAAAACCTCATCCAGACCCACTAGGCCATGTGGTGTCATGGCTTAATCACTTAAATGATAGATCTCGTTCACTTTTCCTTTAAGTGACTAAGTCAGCCATTAGATATTCTTCAGACTTTCCACCTTTTAATCAGTGGTCACCTTTACCATTAGTGGCATAAACATCATCATTAGGACATGCATTATCATGGCTTAATAGCTTAATTGATAGATCTTGCGCATCTTTGCGATAAGCCATTAAGTCATCTATTGGATCAAAATAAATCTATCTGCACTTTAATCAATAAATGTTCAAAATATCTGGACCCACCAATTGCCACATGTCAACACCACTTAATGGATTAACTAATAGATCTTACACATCTTATCCATAAGTGATTAAGTCCACTATTAAATCTATTCATTCTTTAATCTCCATCAAACTATCTGTGACAGGGCCCACATCACTCCAAAGACATGTATCGCTCAGACTTAATCACTTATAGGATAGATGCCGATCATGTTGGGATTAAGCAATTAAGTCGACCGTCTTATGAAAAAAGATCTTCTCACTGTTTAACTAAAACCCTTTCTGACCATTGGACCCACCAAAGATACATGGCATCACGACTTAATGGCTTATGAGATAGATGTCGATCACTTCAGGAATAAGCAATTAAGTAGGTCGTTAGATCAAAACACATTAGCTCGACAGATAGTGGATTTAATAAAACATTTACAGACTTTAGACTTAAGGATAATATGGGACCATAGTGTTAGGATACTCACAACTTACTAAACATGAACATTTTAAAAGGAACCCATGCGAGACGTGACTTTAAGTGGAGAAAAGTAACATAGAATTAGAAACCATTTTGATGCTTAGGGTTTTATGATCAAATTTTACACTTTGAGACATGAGACAAGGGTTTTTCAAGTATTCTCATTAAACTCTTTGCAAAAAAAACCAAGGACTCATTGTTTGAAAAAAAAAATTAACTAGACCTAACAGTGGCTCTTTTTGGGGATGAATACCTCCTGTAGGTGTTACAAGAATTCAGAATGTCGAGGGAGAAAACCAACCTACTAGAAAACAAAAATACCGCACAACAGGAAAGCAAACTAAGCTAAGACCGAAAGAACACACTTACAGAAATACATTATGTACACAATCCTAATGTTCATGGATAATTAGACTTCATGAGAGGTATAACTTCAAGAACTATCCATGAACTCAGAGTTCTAAAATATTTCCAGTAAGATCTTTAAATAAATATGAGTTTTGCCCATACCTTTCATGGACAATAGAAGGTCCCATCCAAATTGGTTCAAATTTTCCATGCTTTCCTTTGTCTTCCAACCTGGCATTCTACATGAGAACATAATCTCCCACATCAAAATGTCTTGAGATTTCCTTCTTGTCATACAAGTTCTTCACCTACAATTGAAATTTTGCATTTTTCACAGAAGCTTCCTTCCTGGCTTCATCTAACTCTACCAGGTCATTTATTCTCAATTGCATGTCATTATCAATATCATCATCATAAGTATGAACAAACTTGTACATATTCATCAAATTATTTTGGGGAAATATTGCTTGTATCCCATAAACTATATCAAAAGGTGCACATCCTATGGACTTTTTAGATGTCACCCTGTCTGCCCAGATAGCTAATGTTAACTTTGAATCCCAAGCCTTCTTGTTTGTATCCAAAATTCTTTTAATAATCTTGAGAAGCCTCTTATTAATGGATTTAGCTTGGCTATTCCCTTGTGGGTGGTAAGGTGCAGAGTAAGAGGTCTGAATACCATGTTCAGCACAAAAATTGACATATTCCTCAGATTTAAAACACATGGCATTATCTGATATTATCCTCTCCAAGCACCCAAATCTAGTAATTATGTTCTTCAGTAAAAAATCAATCACCACTTTACTTGTATCTCTCTTAGTGGGGATTGCTTCCACCCACTTGGTAAAGTAGTCTGTAACTACAATGATCCATGAATGTCCTCCACTGGACTTTGTAGCTATCTCTCCTATAAAATCAATACCCCATTGTTGAAAAGGGGCTTGAACTTCTACTGGTGTAAGGGGCACATTACCTGAGAATTTTAGCTTACCAGAGAAACATTGGTAAGCATCGCATCTTTTAACTAGTTGATAAGCATCTTTAGAAATAGTTGGCCATTAGAATCCTACTCTTAAAATCTTATGTACAGTAGTCTTGGCCATGTAATGGCTACCACACGCTCCATTATGAATCTCTTGCAGGATCTTGTTTGCTTGTTCTTTATCAACACACTTCAATAAAATTCCTTCAGTGCTCCTCCACCACAACTCATCTCTGATCAGGGAAAAATGGATTTCTTGCAATTTTAATGTTCTTTTCTTATTCTCATCCATGCCCTGTGGACAATTCATTCTTTGCAAATAATAAATAATGTTAGTGTACCAGTCACAATGGTCAAGGTCACAAATGAAAGGTCTATGTTCTTCTAGGGTATTAATATTATTATCATCCAAGTTTTCACTAGCCATCAATTTGGCTAAACCCATCCCTCTAACCAATTTAGTGATTTGGATATCTATATTGAACTCTTGAATCCTATTGATCCATCTACATCTCTTTCCTAACACCTCTTGTTGAGTAAAGATGTCCTTAACTATTGCTGAGAGAACATAAACCACTACAATAGCACCTATTAGATAACACCTAAAAGCCTTCACAACCTTCACTAATGCATAGGCCTGCTTCTTAGTTATATCATACTTGAGCTCTGTAGCCTATAATAATTTGCTAAAAAAGGAAGTAGGCTGCTCAAACCCTTCTTCATTTTTCTGTAACAACACTACGGCAATAGTGTGACAAGATGCAAATGAAAAAATATTCATGTACTTTGAGTAAACAAGAGCTCTCAGGATAGGGTCAACATTAATATCTTGCTTAATCTCTTGAAAATACTTGGTGGCCTCCCCATCCCATTCCATTTTAGCATCCTTCTTTAACATCTTTTAAATTGGTCTACTTTTCTCAGCAAAATAAGTGACAAATCTTCTGAGACAATTTACCTGTCTAAAGAAGGACTCAATTCCCTTGTTCTTGGGATGGGTACTTTTTCAATAGTAGCTACCCTATCTGGGTCAATTCTAACCCCTTCCTTTGAAATAATGTGACCCAATAACTTACCTTTTGTCACTCCAAAAAAGCATTTCTTGGGATTGAAAGAAATCCCAAATTCTAAGGCTCTTTTAAAAATATTTTCCAAGTGCTCACAATGTTGTTCTTCCTTCTTTGAATAAGCTATGAGATCATCCTGATAGACCTCAAGAAATTTTTTTAGGAAGTCTGAGAATGCAACATCCATGGCCCTTTGGAAAGTAGCCCCAGCATTCATTAATCCAAAAGGCATCCTCACATACACATATGTTCCCCATGGTGTGGTAAAAGCAGTCTTAAAATGCTCTGACTCTTTGACCATAATCTGGTTATACCCAGAGAATCCATCCATCATGGACATAAGTTCACATCCAGTGACTCTCTACAGTATATTCTCCATTTTGGGGAGAGCATAGTTGTCTTTTAAGGATGATATGTTCAAATTTCTGAAATCCACACACAGTCTAATATCCCCATTCTTCTTTCTAATAGGGACCATATTAGAAACCCAGGAAGAATGCCTAATGGGTTTGATTATCCCAGCATCTTTCATCTTTTTCAATTCATGTTCCATCTTATGCCTAAGGGTGGGATTTATGGGCCTTTTCTTTTTCCTAAAGGGCTTGGCATCTTCTTTCAATGGAATTTCATGTTGAAACAGTTCTTCATTATATGCCTTTAGGTCATCATAAGTCCAAGAAAAGACCTTTTTGTATTTCCTTAAAAGATTAGTCAGATCCTTCTTCACCTTGGGTGACATTTTCTTACCAATAAATAAGTTCTTAGGAACTTCTTTTGTGCCCACATTAACCTCCTCCAAATCTTTAGATCTATTTACACATGTAACAAAGTATGGTTTATCCTTAATATCAAAGGCCCTCTCCAAAACAACTAGTCCCTTTGGGACTTTATTTTATTTTAGATGCAATATTTCCTTCCCCAAGACAGTATCCTTTCCATCAATGTTTTTCACATACTTTTTGAAATCTATCTCTTTGTTGTCAAGACCTGCCTCACAATATAAGAATCTAAGAATATCTACATCATCATCAAACACTTGCCAGCTATCCATGTTGTTAGGTATTGAAGGCCTAGTTTGAACTTCTATTTCATAAATTCCAACAAAAGTAATGTCTTCTGGCCTTAAAGCAATGTTGGCTAACAAATCTACCATTCTATTTTGGCTTCTATCCATCCAGTCAATACCAAATACATCAAAACTTTCTATCTCATCCCACACTATATTTCGGTACTGATTCAATCTATGGTTCTTTGATGCATATTTGGAAATGATGTGAGATACCACTAATTCAAAGTCTCCAATAACTTTGATGCATTTGATTCCATGTCTTGCAGCTAGTCTCAGACCTATCAGTAGAGCCTCATATTCTACCACATTATTTGTACAAGTAAATAGCAGAGAAAATGAAAACTTGAAGGTTTTTCCATAGGGAGATATCAACAAAACTCCAGCACTAGCCCCCTCCCTAGAAATGGCACCATCAAAATACATTATCCATAACTTAGTTTGTTCAGATAAATTACTTACATCTTCTGACAACAATGCAAGTTGTGATTTTCTTGTAGCTTGACTTTCCTGCACTTGAAATGAACCCATCTCAGTATCCAAGAAATAGTTCATATTGTTATCATCTTGTTCCTCAATCATATGAGGAGTTCTAGTTTCCCTTGATACTTTGATGTTCTCACCAGTGATGTTGAAAGTGGCAAATGATAAATCACATTAAATTCTTCCCCCCATAGATGCACTCCATTTTCCTTATAATAACATTCCATATTGTGGGGGAATGTCTACAACCAACACACTCATAGTTAGCACTTTATCTGGGAAAGCTGCCAATTTATAAGCCAAAGCCTTAATAGTGCCTATGACAGGCACTTCTCTGGAATCCATAGCTTGGCATCTCCCATCTAGAGTGTCTACTTTCAATCCCATAGATCTCATGACTTATGTAGGCATAACAGTTTTGGATGCTCTAGAGTTAATCATGTAGTTCTTCAACATTTTTCCATTTATTAACAATGTTAGGAAAAAGGGATGAACGGTTTCTACAGTAGTGCTAACATTGGTATCTAAGTAAATTTGAGGAATCTTTGATACAAGCTCATCAGATTCCTTTGATGATTTATCCTTGGTGTCTGACACTTTCTTTTTTTACTCTGGTCCCATAGTTTTAGTAGAGCTAACACTCTTCACCCATGTCATAGTATTTTCCTTATGCTCTCCTATCCTCATCATTTCTAATAGAGGCACCTTAACTGTTATCTGAGACAAAATTTGCCCCATATCCATAGGGGTGTATGTCATATCAGAAATGTCTGGTTTTTAGTTTGTGCAATCCACATCTTCTGCTTGAGTAGCCAGTTTAGCTTCATTTCCCCTATGTGGTTTGTCCTCTTTTTTGGGATGAGGTATGGAACTCTATGATGTTTTCATCATTTCTTTATACATATTTGGGCCACTAGGTTTGTTGGCTTTCTTAACCAAAACCTTATTAGTACCTTTAGCCTGTTTCTCCTTTTCCTGTGGCCTTTTGGTACTATTTGGGGTATCCTTGATAAAGATACCAGCAAGTTTTCCATCTGCATTTCCAACTACTCTTTTTCTCAAAACATAATTACCCCTTGCCTGTGCAACCATATTAGCTATGATCTCATCTATTTCTTCATCAGATGACCTTCTCAAAATAGGGGTATCATCACAACCTTCTACATTACATATCATGTTATCAATCTCCCAATCCTGTATGTCAGAATCATCAGGATGATAATATGTTTCTTCATTAAATAGTGAGGAAGTCATAGCACAACCACTATCATCATATTCTTCCTCTTCATCTTCTTCATTTTCCTCAGTGGCAGAAACTTTGGCAGAAATAACACAATATTCAGGATTATGTGGAGACTGATAAGATACACACCAGGGATTATCATTGCACATATTTATAGAGGTCTTGTGTAGGGGGTCTGGAGTTTTTTCATCAGTTTTATCCTTCTTCTATGGGGCAATAGGTTTCCCATCTTTCCACTGAGTAGTATAAGGATAGTTCTGCATCCTAGGTTGTCTGTTGTAATTACCATAGGAAGGCTTATCATTATTTGGGAACCTATTATGACTAATCTCTCTAGGCTCTAAATGTTTTAGATCATTCAGAATCAACTTAAGATTATCATCCTCCTTAGGTTTAGAACTCAAGGGTTTATCTGATTCTTTTGTATTATACCTGGTGGGTTTCCAATCTTCTCTCCTGCCCACTTTCCCAAAGACTCTTCTATTTGTCTTGATGTTGACTGCTACCTTATATGCTTCCCTAATATTTCTAGGGTTCTTATCTCTTAACAAATAACCCATTTTTGTATCAAAATCATTAAGATAGGTAGCAATACATACCTTGTCATCTAGTCTCATCACTTGTAGAAACTTGTGCATTGCCCTTTGAAATTTGATATTGAATTCCACCACTTCTTTATTTGGGTTCTTTTTATGTTTTTGAACTCATTCAGCATGAACCCCTCATTAGTATTGTCCCCATATTGGTCCCTAAAACATTCCTTCATCTCATCCATGGACCCAATACATTCATGAGGCAATCCTCTAAACTAGTCCCTAGCATCCTCAGTTAGTGATTGCACAAATAATTTCATCATCATGTGCAATTTCATAGCCATCAACCATATCCATAAAATGTTTCAGATGTTCTTCACATGTTATAACATTATTCCCAGCAAATTTAGGAAGCTTATCCCTAATCTTCTTAGGAATCTCATTTGGATAACCAGGGATGCCAAGGAAAATAAATTGTCTGTACCTTTCAGTATAGACAGGAGTTTTTGAGATAAAGTGTTACCTTGAGTATTTGAAGTAGTAGCATTTCCAGAATCAACAGGTGGTGTTATACTCATTCCTAAGTTCAAAGACATTTTAGGACCAGCACCAGCAGGAGGAGGACCAGAGGTTTGCCTAAGGAATTCAATTTTCTTTTTCATTTAAAGAGCAGAGGCTTCCAACTCAGCCTTCTCCAATTCTTTGGCTATTATTTTCGTCTCTATTTTGGCTCTCTCCAACTCAGTATCTAGCTTAACTAGGGGATCCACTATAATTCCTTTGTTCAATGGCTCCTTTATTTCAATAGTTGTTTCCTTTTGTTTACCTTTTTCCTTGGGCTTTGGTATGTCATACAATTGTTGAACAACAGGTTCATGTTCAATTTTCTCAGGTATAACAGTAGCATTCATTGCGTCCAAATCTCTTAGTTGCCTTTTCAACTGATCAGATTGAATCTGGGCATGTCTGATTCTTTCTTCCTTTTCTCTTTCTCTTTTTTTTCTCAAGGAAATTTTCTCTCAGATCTTCCTTTCCAACTCACCCACCTCTTCAGAATCCACTAGAGTCATGTCAGATTCTGAGTTTTCTTCCATGATGGTTCTCTCTCTTCTATGGTGATGGGCATGTGGTATTTCAGATGAGGGAGAGCCTGGATCACTTGGAGCATTCCTATTCTCTTTACCTCTACTCTTGGATCTAGACCTTGTCTCATGTCCCTGAGACTTACCACGAACCACCTTTTTGGTGTATCTAGGGACATCATCAACCCTTTCACTCTAAGATTAATACTCCCCATAGATTCCTAATCTTGGTTGTGTTTCATGCTCAACTTCTACATTTTATTCTTCATGATTAGAGGAATGGGAGTATCCATTCTTATGTTTCTTCTCTGCCTCCAGGCTTGCGGAGTAACTCCAGGAGCATTTCTATTCACTGATTTCACAGCTCTGGAAGTGGATGGAATCTCACCTTCCAATTCATTCTCAGGATGATTGTTCATCCTGGATCTGGTATTTTTGTAACTCATAGCTAAACAATGGTGTATCAAATAATAATAACTCAGTAGTGATGTATAGATTTATTCAAGTCACCACCAAACAAATAGATGGGAGAATACACACTAACTTGAGCAACAAATTTGGTATGGAAAGTTTTCACGGGTTACAGACATCAACAAATTCTAAGCACTTATACTGACAAATTTTCAATGATAATACAGATCACTAGGATATGCAAAGACACAAATCTGTAATACAATGGTCAACCAACTTGTATTAATAAGTAAATAGGCTAGGAGTCCAACTCAACTTGAAAAACCTTGTTCACTTATTGCAATCAAAAACTATTCCCCAATAGAGTCGACATTTTGTTGGTTTCTATTTATGTTGTAATAGAAACAACAACAACCTCTTCCCTTTATGACTATTTTTATAGAGGATCCACCTCCAAATATTTGTTCTTGCAAGAAAAGGACAACCTAACAAGAAATTTCTTAATACTTCTACTCTTTAGGTCCTGCTACACCAACGGGGGGATACCCTCTTATACCTATTGATATATCCAATCTGGTACTATCAAGCAGTAATCTCACAATGACTCAATGTGACCGGGAGATACTAGATAATTAGCTAATTACCTATTGAACATCAACCTTGAAATGGAGCATGAGATATAAATTGTAAAAAACTCACACAAATGTAGACTTAATGGATTTTAAATGTTTTCTTATAGGAAAACACAGTCAATGTGCGACTAGATATGCATTAAAACAAAACTTATCATCTTCAGATCAGTGCTTTATCAATTGGGCTATATTTTGACTCAGATACAATATACTAAAATTAATGTTCACCAAAGATTTCAAATCATAATACAACCATCCCAAAACCCCTACTACTAATATAATCCTAGCATGTGTCAGATGAATCTTTGCTTAAATCATAGCCTAATTTAATCTGATCCTAGATCAAAACTCTCAAGTAAGTACATAAACACAAAGAAAACTATGCTAATGAATGAGAAAATTCATAACTCATACGACACATAACATAGGAGAGATTGGAATCTGGATCTTTGTATTAAATTTAGAAAATCTTATTTCAGTGTACAAAAAGTACTTAGAGATAACCTCTTCAATAACCTGCAAAAGATCTCTCAACTTTTTATTTCTGACTTCTTACACTATCTAGTAAAAATTATACTATGTTTCCTCCCTTGACTAAAAACTTTACAAATGGTTTACAATACAAATTTTCCAACCCTTTCCAATGATCTTGGGAATCCTTTTTATAGATTAGGATTGCAACAAGCTTTGGATCATTTGGAATAAGGACAAAATCAATGACTCACTAAAAAGACAAAATAGGTAATGGAGTGATAACCACTCTTGTTACAATAGATATTTGACAAATTTTGTCTTTTGACCACTTGGCACATGCAACTACTTCAAAGCTATTTGGCATGAGCCATCTGGAGTTTGTTGTCTTTGATGTTGGTGATGTAGGATCTTCACTTTTTTAAATGTATCATCAAATCTGTTGAGCTTCATGATCCACATGCATGTCATCACCTTCTCCTGGATCAACTATTGTGTACTTGTCTTTCCAAGAAGTGTACACCTCATCACTTGGAAAGTTGAAGTTAAGGACCTCATCCTTTCTATTGTTAATCTCCCTCCAAGTGGTATTTGCATTCTGAATTTCTTGTGACCAAAATGAAAAAAATGATTAGGCTTTACCAACTATCTCAAGGGTCTAAACAAATAGCAATATACTTTCTAGTGTAATTATGCTATTGGTCCTTACTGCCAATGCTTCATTCATCTTCTGATGCCATAATGCTTCATCTTTAATATCTCCATTTTTCTTAAAGATATTTGGGAACATCTCATACCTGTCCTTTGAATATTTTTTTTTAAGGGCCATTACCTTTCTTATGACAATGCTCTTTCTTATGTCCATGTCCATGAGCAATTTTACACACTTATGAGTGCCAGTTAAAACAATGTCAACATTATTTTCTTTTTTGCAAGTGGTTTGGAAGAACTTCAATTCTCCTCCCTTTCCTTTCCACCTATTTACCAATTGGTCCAAATTACCTTTATCTACATTGTATTCATCCATCATGCTGACAATCTTCTTTCCTTGTGAATAAATTTTAGTTGGAACCAATTCATGAGTACAATGCATGAGGGTGTTATGTATTTTATCTGCATATTTTTTCTTTACCCATGCCTCTGCTTCTCTAAAAGCTACAGACTATTCAAGCCATTCTTTCTTTTGCTTCTCCAGCTCTATTCTTTCAGCAATCAGTCTGGCTGTTTCTTGATCCACCTCCTCTAGTGTGGTTAGGTTTGATGGTGCAGGGGAAGGAGGATAAGTGATAATAGGACTTGATGAGGATGGCTCATGGGGATCATGTGTAATCCTCCTCTGAGACACAACTTGCATTGTTTGTCTTCCCTCAAGGAATGCAATAATATTATCCTTTTGAATATATTTGATCCTTTCATCATTATAAGCTTTTAGGACAACTTCATATTTTATTGTCAGACTCTTGAAAGCTTCTTCTTGCCTCTTAGCTACCTTCAAGCTTAATTTTGTAGTTTTCAAGGTGAGGTTAGCTGCTTCCACCCCTGAGGTATCTGAAACTCTTTTTACTTTTAGGCTACCTATATTATCATCCTGATCATCCTCATTAGTTATCTTTTTATCTTTCCTCTTTAAAGACCATATTTCCAGTGTTGCATGATCTTCACTGAATTGGGCACCAATTGATATCCCACTAGCATGCAATGTTTTGACCTCTTTCCTTACAGCATCAAATAAAATGGCATCATCTGAATCCCATTGAGGCAAGATGAGGACTCCCTTTTTCTTTACTAAATCCATGCCCTCTCCAGGGGTTATCTTGTCAAACTTGGTTATCATTTCTTGTTTCACTTCCTTTCTATGTCTTCTTTGCTTTTGTTAGGTTGAGCCTCTTGCAACTTTTGGCACTTTTCCTTGAATTCATCAATATGGATTCTCCACAGGAGTTGAATGAAGGTCCTAGCCTTAACAAAATTGACATCTGATAAAAATTCTTCACTAGCATGTTTGGTTACAGGGTCCAACTCTTTCCCTGCAAATTTTTCCACTGTAAGATCTAGAGTTTCATGTTTGGGGGCCTCTAGCACTCCCTCTTGTAACTCCTAGGCTAACACAAAAACATGCCCTATATTTCCCATTTTGACCAATTTCTCTGCAATGGCTTAATCATCCATCTACAGAGGAGACTAATAAGGAGAGTATATATCACTTGATTGTTCTTTTCCTTCCATCTTTTGCCTCTTTGGAGATGGAAATGTTTGAGCACTAGTATCTGTTGGCCTCTTCCCCTTTGGTCAGAATTCTTTTCAATCCTAGGTATGATTTTACTATACCCTCACCATTGGTAGACCACATAATTTCTAGGTGGGACTACCCTTCCCTGTGTAATGCTTCTCAGAATATCCTTAGCTTTTTCTGGCTTAGTCTCCATCACTTTCTTCTTCTTCTGGTCAAGGGTTTGCATTATATCTTCAAACATGGTCATCAGAGATACAACCTTCTTATCCCAAGCTGAAAATACCTTCAAGGGATCATAAGATCAGTCAAAATTATGAATAAAATCCAAATATTTTTCATACACTAACCAATTTTCTTTCTTGATCTCTTGTTCAGCCAGATCAAACTCATTTCTTATGATATCCTCTGGAAAATTGAAGAGGTGATCCAGTGCCAGGCATTTGGTTCTCTTCCTGAACATGTCAATGATGAAACCCTCATTATCTGCACACCTTTCCAAAGATGTTTCTATATGGTATTTCTCTAGGTACTTATCAAATTGGGTCCACCCCGTTTTGTAATGATAAAGTAATGGGCTCTGGTGAGGGTAGGGAAAATGTTTCCCTTCATTTTTCATGTTAAGGCTTCTTCTTGCAATCCACCGAGTTTCCTGAGAGTCTTTGGTAGCCCAATCTTTAGTGGCACTCTGTAAGGAAGAAAATTTGGGGTTCCCCTGAAACCATAAACCCTGATGACTGTGGAGATAGGGTATAAAATAAGATTACCCCAATTATGAACAATTTTTAGTTTTGGAGCATACTCCAAAGGTCTTAAGAGTCTCATCATATATGTACTAATTCTAGGGTTTTCCTTACATAATAATGATTTAAGCCTAGCAGCAAAAGATCTATCAAAAAAAATTTAACTAGTCTCCTTCCTATCCCAAGACAAATTAGCACTCCACAATTGAATAGGAAAATCCTCATCATCCTGAAATTTAGTGAGGTGCATTTCTTCTTCAATGAAATCAGCATTATTAAAAAAAATCATATGCATCATTAAAGATTACCATCCCATTGGCTTGAGTATCTTCTTATCCTTGATGCCTATCAGACCCTGATGCATTAACTCGGCAATGTAGCAAGCATAATAAAAAACAACTAACAAGTGGGGATGCAAAATTTGAACAACCATAAGCATGAGGTGGACAGGCATTTTTGTTTCCTCATCTTCTCCTAGCACATGGCACAAGGCACTATACATTCTCCTAGCCTTGCTATTAAAATATTCCAATTTAAAAGGTTCGGGTGTATTTGGGCCTACTACAATCAAATCCCCTATTTTATTAACATATCCTCTCAAAGCCTCATTTCTATAGTACTCTTTGTGAGTCTGGTATACTTGTTTGAAATAGTCAAAATCAATGTCATTCATTTGAACTGAGAGGTCACTTAAACTAAATACCTTTCTAATTTCATCGGTCATGACAATCAACAGCACATTCCCCTCTGTATCTCTTAAAACCCTGGGTAATCTGTCATATGTATTGGCTATCAAAGTTAATAGGTCTATATCCATGAAGACTCTAGGCACTATCAATTTACCCACATCTAGATCCCATATATTGCAATCTGGGGAAGGAGCATTCCGCTAGTTATAAGCATTTTTTAACAAATTTAAACTAGTTGTACTATTCTTGGCATCTTTGGCCCATCTACCTATATCGTACAAACACTCCCCGACTCTAAAATGGGGATGTACTAGAACAATTCTCTTAATCTGGGTAGCATCACCTATGGACCCACTCAATTTTTGTAGAAGTTCATCTCGTACATTTCTATCTTTATATTCCACATTGCCAGAGAATTCAATCCTCGGGGCCATTTCTTGAATCTAGGGCTTCTTACGGGAATGATATTCAGATTATATTAACAATTTAGAGACCTTTTCAAATTCCAAATTTTACTGAAAGCGTGAATTTCTATTATATCACAGAAGACTTACCCATTCTACAATTTGTTGCAAAGAGCTCAATATCACTGCAATTATGATCTTTTCTTGAATGAATTTGATAAATTATGGTAGTTTCAAGTTTATACGATGAATTATATGGCCTCAATAAAATCAATCTTTCACATTGAATTCAACTCAAGTGGCCACACTCTCTGAAGTCAATTTGCTAGGTTTAAAACTCGCGGCTTAACGGTTCACTAATGACCATTTTAAGAACTTTGAATTTGGACCATAGATCTTCAACAGCATCTCCTTCATTGGGCAGCTCTCATTTCTTCCTGGAAACAACTATTCATTTGGGACATGTGTCAACATGATTTGATCGCTTAAACAATAGATCTTGTTCACTTTCTCCATAAGCGATCAAGTTAGTAGTCAAATTGATCTTAACTTTACCAGAAGTTATTTTACCTTGAGTTTACTAACTCAGGCTACAACTCATCCACTTGGACACGCATCAACACCACTTAATGTCTTAGACACTAGATCTCGTGCACATTTCCTTTAAGCCATTTGTGATCTATCTAATATCTTTTGTAACTGCACCTTCTTTAACATCATCTCTGTGTTGTACAAGACCCACCCTTTGCCACACGTCACCATGACTTAATCACTTATCCTTTAGATGTCGATCACTTTTCCTTTAAGCAATTAAGTTGATCGTCGTATCATTCTATACTTTCTCTATCTTTAGTTCCTTCTTTATGACCTCAGCCAGACCCACCCACTAGGCCATGTGGCATCATGGCTTAATCACTTAAATGATAGATCTTGTTCACTTTGCCTTTAAGCGATTAATTCAGTCATTAGATCTTCTTTAGACTTTATACCTTTTAATCCTCATTCACCTTTACCGTTAGTGGAATACATGTCATCATTAGGACATGCATCATCATGGCTTAATGGCTTAATTGATTGATCTTGCGCATCTTTCGGATAATAAATTAAGTCATCCATTCGATCAAAATAAATTTTTATGAACTTTAATCAACAGTTGTTCAAAATATCCAGACCCACCAATTGCCACATGTCAACACCACTTAATGGCTTAACTGATAGATCTTGCGCATCTTAGCCATAAGTGATTAAGTCCACCGTTAGATTTTTCTATGCTTTAATCTCCATCAAAATTCCTACGATAGGTCCCACGTCACTCCAAAGACACTCATCAATCAGACTTAATCACTTATAGGATAGATGTTGATCATGTTGGGATTAAGTGATTAAGTCTACCGTCTGATGAAACAAGATCTTCTCACTATTTAACTGAAACCCTTTTTGACCATCGGACCCACCAAAGACACATGGCATCATGACTTAATGGCTTATGAGATAGATGTCGAGCACTTTGAGAATAAGAAATTTAGTGGGTCATTAGATCAAAACACATTAGCTCAACAGATAGTGGATTTAATAAAACATTTGCAGACTTTAGACTTGAGGATAATACGGGACCATAGCATTAGGATACTCACAACTTACTGAACATGAACATTTTAAAAGGAACCCATTTGAGACATGACTTTAAGTGGAAAAAAGTAACACAGAATTAGAAACCATTTCGATGCTTAGGGTTTTAGGATCAAATTTTACACTTTGAGACATGAGACAAGGGTTTTTCAAGTATCCTCATAAAAATCTTTGCAAAAACAGACCAAGGACACATTGTTTGAAAAAAAATTAACCAGACCTAACACCTTTGGCTCTTTGGTAGATCATGCATGTCTCTACAATCTTCCTTACTTTAGTCTAAATTTTAGGCCAATAATAGAACCTTCTCACATGTTCCAATATTTTTTCCAAACCAAAATGTCCTCCCATGCTTCCTGCATGGTTTTCTCTAATAATGGTCTCCCTCATTGAACATTTCGGAATACATAATTGGTGTCCTTTGAACAAGAGTCCATTTTGAATCAAATAATTTTCATAATCAACATGATAAGCCTCAGAAAAGTTAGAACACACCTTATAACTATCACTAAAATCATCATCATTCTTTTACATGTCCTTCAATGAATCAATCCCTACAATTTGGAGTTGGATTTGTTGCACAACTAGAGTTCTCCTACTCAATGCATCTACCACCTTATTGGAAACTCCCTTCTTATGTTTGATTTAAAATGTGTAGGCTTGTATTTATTCCACCCACTTCATGTGTTTGTAACTTACCTTCTCTTGACTATTTAAGAAACTTAATGCTTGGTTGTCTGTGAAGACAACAAATTCTTTTGGAAGGAGATAGTGCCTCCATTTCTTCAATGACTGGACTAAGGCATACATTTCCAAGTCATAAGAGGAGTATTTACTATTTGCTTCATTCATTTTCTCACTGAAAAAGGCTATAGGCCTCCCTTCTTGACTCAAGACATCCCCTATAGCTAGGTTAGAAGCATCACATTCAATAGTAAATATCTTTTGAAAATCAAGAACCACCAAGATAGGTTTCTAAATTACCTTTTTCTTCAGCATTTTGAAGGCTTCTTATGCATCCTTGTTCCACACAAACTTGCACTTTTGTCTACCCTTAATGGTTTCAAGGATAGGAGCACACAACTGACTGAAATTCCTAATGAATTTTCTGTAAAAAGATGCAAGTCCATGAAAACTCCTGACTTTTGTCATTGTCCTAGGAGAATGCCAATTTAAGATGGCTTCTACCTTCTCAGAGTCCATTTTGATGTTCCCTCCTAAGACCACAAATCCCAAATAAAGAAGCTCTTCCTTCATAAAAACACATTTCTCAAAATTTATGAAAAGCTTCTCTTCATGCAATCTCTTTAGGACCAAGTTAAGATGTTCCAAATGTTCCTCCTTACTATAGCTAAAAATAAGGATGTAACCAAGGTATACTATGACAAATTTGATAAGGAATGTTTTGAGAACCTCATTCATGAGCCTCATGAATGTGATAGGATCATTTGATAGGCCAAAGGGCATCACCCTTCATTCATACAAGCCTTTATTAGTTTTAAATGCAGTCTTCCACTCATCACCAGCCATAATCCTTATTTGGTGGTAGCCACTTTTCAAATCCACCTTAGAATAGTACCTTGCACCTCCTAAGTGATCCAATATATCATCTATCCTAGGCATAGGAAATCTATACCTAATTGTGATTCTATTTATTTCTCTAGAATCAGTACACAATCCCCATGTGTCTTCCTTCTTAGGGGCTAAAAGAGCAAGTACTGCACAAGGACTGAGACTCTTAGTGATCAAACCCTTATCCAAGAGTTCTTGAAT
Source organism: Thuja plicata (assembly GCA_018584345.1). NCBI lineage: Eukaryota > Viridiplantae > Streptophyta > Pinopsida > Cupressales > Cupressaceae > Thuja > Thuja plicata. Next base: position 880,678 of record MU227515.1, read on the forward strand.
CTAACTTTCCATCTCCTTATTCTGTTTAGGAGTTAACTTGTATGTTTCCTTATTGGGTAAGGTTGCTTCTAGGATCAAGTCTATGTTGTGACTTATGTATCTGATTGGGGGCAACTCATTTGGTAAGTCTTTGGTTACAATGTCTTTATACTGCTCAATTAGGTCTGCAACTTATTTAGGGCCTACTCTTCTCAACGGCTTTATATATTTCTCAACTTTTTGAGGTTTTTCATCCTTAGGTAAAATAACTAAAGCATAGCAAGGGGTCTTTTCCTCCTTCAAAGTTTTCAAAAACTCTTTTTCTCCTATAAATAAAAATTTACGATCCTTTTGTTCTTCTACAAAATCAGACAGTGGCAAGAATGTTACCTTTTCACCTTTGTGATTGATTGTGTAGGTTTTTATCCTTCCATCATGGTGAGCCTTCACATCATATTGCCAAGGTCTCCTAATTAGAAAATGGTAGGCATCCATTGGGACAATTTCATAAAGAACTTTATCTTTGTAGTTTCCCAGTTGGAGTTCCACCCAAGCTTGCTCCTCTATGATAGTTTGTTGTTTTTTGGTGAGCCATGATACCTTGTAATTATTTGGATGGGGTACCCTTCTCAACTTTAGTTTCTTTACTTCTTCTTCTGACACCAATTTTTCTATAGACCCACTGTCAATCACCATCCTGCAGACTTTGTCTCCCACTTTGCAGGTGGTTCTGAACAAGTTCTTCCTCTGAGGTGGTTCTTGAGTGCTTGGAGCCTTCAATAGTGTCCTTCTCATCATAAGTACTTCTCCTTCCTCAGGTGGTGCATAAGACCCATGTGTATGGTCTCCTTGGTTCTCTTCTTCTCTAACCATGTTTTTCCTTCTCTCTACCTGATTTCTTGCCTTCTCTAGACACTTGGATGCTAAGTGCCCTGGTTGGTTACATGTGTAACACCTAGGAGGTCCTAAACTTCTTCCTCCAAACCTTCCCCTTGAATCTCCTCTCCTTCCTCGAAAGGGGCCTCTATAACTACCTTCTCCAAAGGAGTTCTCTTGACTAGTTTCTCTATGACTTGTTTCTCCAAAATTCCTAGGAGTTTGTCCTCTCCCATTGCTTTTCCCTCTTCCTCTACTACCAAAGTCTCTCTAGCCTCTACCTCTTCCACTTTTCTCTTGTCTCCTCTTGAGTTTTTCTTCAACTTTCAGTGCTAATTGATAGCACTTTTGGATAGTAGTAGGGGAACAAAAACTTAGTTGATCTTGGATGTTTATCCTCAACCCTTGTATATATCTAGCAAGTTTGACACTCTCTGGTTCAACCTACTTAGATTTCATTGTAAGCTTCTGGAATTATTCAGTATAACTTGAGATGTCCATCTCCTTCTGCCTTAAACTTTGTCTCTTTCTATGAAGTTGAACTTCATATTCTTCAGGCACATAAGCTTCCTTCACCAAGGTCACCATCTTCTTCCAAGTTCTTACTAGATTCTTTTCCATCTTCACCCTCTCTGCTTGAGTGAATTTCCACCAAGTTAGGGTAGATCCCTTCAACTTGGACTTTTCTATCTTAACCTTCTAATGCTCTAGTGTCTCCTCCCAGTCAAATAAACTAGTGAGTGCATCAATCCAATTCATGACTTCTTCTAGATCCATCTTCCCATTGTAGACAGGTAGGTCAAGTTTAGTATCCATGGTCCTTCTTTCCATGTATTTCAAATTCTTCAAGAGTAGCCTCTGTTCTACAAGGACTTCTTCTTCTTATTCATCCTCCTTCCAAGGGGTCTCTTCATCACTCCCCTCCTCTTCAAATCCAAAGTTTCCACTACTCCCTTTCTTGAATTATTCCTTGATCCTTTCCATTTCCTACCTCATCATCTTCCTCTCTACATAATGCTCCTTTACCACCCTTAGTAGTTCAACATTGGGCATTCTATTAGGAACTTCACTATCATCTCCACCTTCTAACATGATTGCAACTTATCTTCTTCCAAAGATCTACTAGTTGCTCCGATACCACTTGGAGCAAAGCCCAAACTATGTCAAAATTACTCACTAGAGGTTCATAATACCCCTACTCCCACACAATCTAGGGCTCTACTAAAGATTTCCCAAAACCCACAATGACAAGACTAGACCTTCCACCTAGTCTTCAACACCCAAAAGGGAAAAATATGACACAACTAGAACCAACAAATCCAGGGATGGATCAAGGGTTCTATCAATGTTAGACAACCATTTTAGATGAAACTAAACACAAATCCCACACTAAGATATATCTAAGAATCATTTTAGACACCTAACCCTACATAAGGCTACAAGGAGAAAATATGGATTTATGAGGGAAAATTACTTGGAACTCCACCACAAAAAGTCTTAACCACCCTCAAACTCTTTAATCCATCCCCCAAAAATACCCTCCAAGTTAGGGCTCTTGAGCAATCCCCTAACTTATGTTGTCCTCAATTCTCTCCTAGACCTAATAGGGCTAATAGGCCACTTTTCCAAAGCAAGTACTTGAGTCTCGATTAAATTTCTTATCTATCTAATTGGAATACTTGTTTGATCTTAAAAAACTCCTAAATCTAATGATTTATACTTCCATTCCACCCCTGGCCCGAGTTGCGCCTCAAAAACCCAATTCTGGACAGTCACATGTAGATGCTTGTCTAGAGGATTCAATCATTCCTCCCTCCATCGACTACCTCCTAATCTAAGACCTTAAAATTCTTAAATTAAATCTTCCCCCCTTTCTCTCCCCAAAGTCTTAGAATTTTCCCATGGTGGAGTCTCTAGGGAAGAGGAAATTTGTATCGAAACCCTAGGTAGGGTCTTCCTGAGACCAATGGGAAATCAAAAATGGATAGCTTTCAATCCCCTGCACTTCAAGATTTAAAACTGATTGGAACATTAAACCAAGACACTGGATAAACTTTTCCAATCCTTCAATGGTGCATTGGGATCCATACAGATCTGTACGACTTAGAAACACAGTTAGAAATACAGAAAATATTTTGAATTTTATTGATTTCAATGCAAAAACTTTACAATTCAACCACTCCAACTTTGGAGTAAGGTTTTTCCACATTTACATACCTTTCCTAATTGGTTCCAACCAAAAAAGTGGTTTTGAACATTGGGATTCAAAAGTTGCAACTTTTTGCAAAAGTTGCATTATGCAACATTAACAACATTGACAACTTTTTGCAAAAGTTGTCAATTGTAGCTAAACTTGCAAAGTTCGGTGTTTTTTCTCCATAGGGGACCTTAGAAGGAATAAAATGAAATTCCTACCCTTCCTTAGGTTCCCTAGACTATTCTAGCCTAATCTACCCAAAATTTTCCAAATTCACTAAGGTGGACAACTAAGTTTATAACATCACTTAGTGTCCCCTTGTCTTACACTTTAGGACTTATTGATAACATTGGATCAAGGATCCAATCACAACCCTAACCATTTTTATTTGGGTCCACTTATTTTCTTGGAATGGATGAACTTGAGGGTGCTCTTGCACCACATAAGCATAGTATTTCTTCTTTGCTTCATTGAGATTTTCACTAAAGAAAGTTAAAGGCCTGCCTTCTTGGATTTGTACTCCTCCTACTGTAATTTCACTAGAATCACACTCCAATTTAAATAGCTTATCAAAGCTAGGTAAAAAAAGGATGGTTTTTTTATCCACTTGTTTCTTAAATTTATTAAAGGTATTCCCTGCTTCAAGAGTCCATCTGAACTTGGTTTTTAACCCCCCTTTAATAGTGTCTAGCACTGGTGCACAAATTCCACTAAAGTTTCTTATAAAATTTATATAAAAATGAGCTAACCTAGGAAAGCTCCTTACCTTTTTCCATGTGGTTGGTCTGGAAAAACTTAGAATGGCTTCCACCTTACTTGGTTCCATCTTCAATGACCCTTGGGATACTACAAACCCAAAATACACAAGCTCTTTCTTGAAGAACTCACACTTCTCTAGATTAATGGATAAGTTCTCCTCCTGCAACCTCTTGAGTACCATCTCCACATTCTCCAAGTGTTCCTCTACTATCTTACTTAAGATGAGTATATCATCTAGATACACTACATAAATCTTCCAGTGTAATCTTTAAGAACCTCATTCATGAGCCTCATGAATTTTCTAGGGGCATTTGAGAAGCCAAATGGCATAACTCTCCACTCATACAAACCGTTAGTGGTTTTAAAAAAATTCTTCCATTCATCCCCATATTTTATTCTAATCTGGTGGTACCCACTTTTGAGGTCCAATTTAGTGAAATACTTTGCCCCTCCAAGATAGTCCATCAAATCCTCAATTCTAGGAATATGGAATTTGTATCTAATTGTAATCCTATTGATAGCCCTAGATTCAGCATAAAGTCTCCACTCACCACCTTTCTTAGAAGCTAATACCAAAGGTATGGCACATGGACTGATGCTCTTCTTGATTGGTCCTTGGTCTAATATCTCTTGCACTTGTTTAGCCACTTCTTGGTGTAATCATGACCTAAAAATGGTCACCTAAACCCTAGACCCCCAATCTCAGCATTTAATCAAGAAACCCTAACCTTGATTAAACTTAAGCCCTAAATCAAAAAGGCAATTATCAAATTCAAACAGATCTGACCTAAACCCTAGGTCCTAATCAATCATTGTACTTAATTAATTAATTAATTCCTAAAATCACATTACATTGGCAAATAAACATTATGCTAATTATTTAATTGATATTATGACATATTAATTAAATAAAAATTACAAAGTTGTCAATTAAATCAAAAAGGAATTAAATTAATTATAAAATCATAAATATGCATTCAAAATCAATTTAATTATTAAAAATGCATATGACATCATCAAATCCAGTTAACTGATTTATCAAAATGGAAA
>MU227515.1:886958-897905 GCA_018584345.1 Thuja plicata
CTCCCGAGTGCTTTAACAGAGCCAGTGAGAGTGGATTGCCCAACCGGTAACAGGCTAAAGCCAAGCCCTTCCAAACCGGTATATAAAAAATGTCATTGTGATTAATGTCATAGTGAATAGGTGTTGAATGCGTTATACCAAGAAGAAGATCTCCCTTAGTACCCTTGTGGTGTGTTAAAACCTATAGAACATAAATTCTGTAGGCTGGGAGGCCTCCATAATGGAGCTAATCTGTCGCAAGTATAACCACCTGAACGGATGCCTTGACTACACACTTTGTTCTAGTATCCAAAATCCCTCTATCTGTTGGCACAGAAGGTCAGAGATGGACTAAGACGTCCCACACTTTCACGGCTCTTAGTAGAGACAATGGTCCCTTGGGAAGTGATTACCCTTGGGATTCGAAGCTTGGTGTGCCTGAGAAGTGAGTGCACATGTAAGGAGGACCCGGTGCCTCCAAGCTTCTAAGTTGTCCGCTATGAGTAGACATGGCTGAACTTTGGTTCAAGTGGGAACTCAACAGATATTGCCCTGGCTATCCTAGGATTGTGGTGTGTCTATTATTTTCTTTTACAACAAACAATCTGCATGATGTGTCTTGCGTGAGTGTTCACAAACAACAACAACAATTTGATCAAACAATCTTGGAAACTATACACTTCAGATATTTGTCTATCTTGTCTCATTTCAAACTTCAACTATCCTGTCGAAACTCTGTCAAAATTTTGTCAAATTGGTTTCAAAAACTTGTCAAAAATTTGTCTTCCATTTACGTTCAGTCTATTCTAAAATTTGCACTGTCATAACGCTTCTGTTTGTTCACATTACAACTACAATCTGTTGTTAGTCCAACCTATCACTGTCTTGAAATCTGATGTTATTACGCTTGTCCAATTGACCGAGTCCTTTGTTCAAAATTATCATCTTTGTCTGCACTGTCCTTATTCTGGGTTGTGAGAGTAGGTTCGTTAACCTTGACTCAAGATCAGAGTCTTTGCTATCTCCATCCTTAGTTGGAGGTTTATCTCTTGGTCTCTTTGGTCTTGGACTTAGACAACACTTTAGATTTCACCACGGTGTCAGTCAGATGAATCAACTTATCTTATGCCTGTGCAAACTAGAAGTCATTTTAGAGAATTTCATGAAGAAGACAATCAGGGATTCCCATTCAAAGACAACTCCTTGTTTGGAGAGAACCCTCTCTTTGAGGGAGATTCTCAAATTCCTCCTAGATCACAATCCCCTGAGGACAAGGTACCTAGTCCCAAGATGTCAGAAGAAAAACAAGTTAGAGGCAGGTCTCGACGGAGAGATCTCTCTAATGGTACCAACCCTCACAATAGTCAACATTCCTCAATTCCATCAGACCCTGGTGAGGAAGAGATTGATGAATGTCTCTAGGATAAGAGGTTTGTGAAACTCATGAAAACAATCATAAGCCGAGATAAGGAACAATATTTCCTAGATCTAGCAGAGCAAGGCACTCAACTTCCACCTCACTTCAAGGCTGAGGATATCATTGCTAGGGAAGAAGAAACCCCCATGATGCTCATAACTAAACAAATGCAAGCTATGCAAATGGAATTACAAAAACTCCAAAAGGAAAAAGAAACGCCCAACACAAGGTTTTCTTTAAACACAATCTGTCCTTTTCCTTTTGACAGAGATTTGTATTTGCCTTCATTCCCACGCGGGGTTGAAATTCCATTGTTTGATAAGTACAATGGTCACTCTGATCCACAAGATCACATCCAAGAATTCTGTGCTCTTTGTACAGAATTTATGCATGACAAGACATATCTTATGCGTCTCTTTCCTCAGAGTTTGAGTGGCCAAGCTATGGAGTGGTTCTCAAAGTTACCCACGGGTATAAAAACTTTCGATGAGCTGATAAATCTATTCTTGCAACAGTACTCTTACAACATCCAACATCTTGTGACGATGATTGATTTATGTAACATAAAATAAAACATAGGAGAACCCTTTCTGACCTTTCTTCAATGATGGAGAAAGATGTTTTCTAGATATCCATGCACCGTGCCTGAATCTAAAAAGATGGATATTTTCGCTAGCGTTCTGATTCCAGAACTAAACTACCCTCTTTAAATGCAATGTCCACCCTCTTTTGAGAAAATGGTAGAAAACGCGATGAAAATAGAAGATGTGCTTGTTAAAAAGGGTGACATTACCCTCTACAAAGAAAACAAGTTTGGTTCCAGTTCCAAAGACAAATCTAAATATTGGAACAAAAACAAGCATGTGGTAAATGATAGAGTAGTTGATTACTCTGCTCCCCAGTCAAAACCAGTAGTCTTCAATCTGACAAGTGGCTCTAAGGCCCTAAAAACTACTGAAAATTCCACTAAATCATCATCTTCTAAAGGGACTAGTGGTTTGTTGAAAGACAAACCATAAATTAAACGTAAACAAGACTTTGACTCTTTAGGTGAGTCATATGAATCTGCACTTAAAACTCTACTGGCAAACAAGCTACTCACACTACCAGATAACTCCAAACCATATGATCTAGAGATCAAACCAAAATGGTGGAGAGACAATGATTTCTGTCAATTCCATAGGAACAAAGGGCACACGACAGAAAATTGCATGAGGCTCAAACATGAGATTCAAGATATCATTGATAACAAAATAATTGCGGTTGATAATCACAACAAGAATGATGATCATAAGGCATTCAAAGATCCTTTCCTGGACCATCACAAATGAGAAACTTCTAAGAAAGGTGCTCAAATAAATCACACTTATTCTAATGATGACTATAATGTCATCAACATGCTTGAGCCATCTCATTCTGAATATTGCAATTTCATCATCGTCAAGCAGAAAGAGAAAGAGTCTCGATCAGCCAATGCAGTGACTCAAGCACAAGAAAAAGTCACCTTGGGGGGTTATAGATCTTCCAACCCTTCATCATCTTCCAATAAACCATTGGTATCCAAATCATGGGTACCTCTTAGCAAACAAACTACTGTGGGTACCTCTAAAGTCTCACAGTCCAAAAAACTGACTTCATCCAATACTGTGGACTATAGCATCGTCGAACAATTGCAGAGAACCTCTGCCCAGATTTCAATCTTTGAATTGCTCAAACTCTTTCCATCTCACAGAGAGGTCCTAGATAAAGTGCTTTCAACTACCAATGTCCCTAAGGAATTGGATCTAGATCGGTTTCAATCCATGGTGGGTCACTTGACCTCGCCACATTACCTATCATTCTTAGAAGAAGATGACAACTCTTTAAGTCATCCACACAATCTCCCCTTGCATGTTGAAGTCTTGATCCATAAACACCATGTCAGATGAGTCTTGATAGATGGATGTGCAGGGTTGAATATTTGCACTTACAGGTTAATCGAGAAACTAGGCCTTTCAGAGAACGTCATTGATCCTAAAAATAAAATCACTATCAAGGTGTATGATGAAAAAGAAAGATCTTCTAAAGGTCTTGTGAATTTACCAATCTACATAGGTCCTACTGAGAGGGATGTTACCTTTCAAGTTCTAGATCTCCCACTGGCCTACAACATTCTATTGGGATGACCCTGGATCCATGAGATGCAGGCAGTGCCATCAATGTTCCATCAATGCATCAAATTCCCATTCAATGGTGTAGAAGTCACTGTTCCTGCAGACACTAGTTATGCCTGTAATGCACTAAGACAAGAAATAGATACCCTTGTCCCACACAACAGTGATGCATCCGACTCTGAATCAGCAACAAATTTACTGAAAGAAATGGAAAAGAACCTCAAGATAAAGGACACGGGTATGGGTGGATACACAGTAGAACCTGTACTATCACTCACATCTCTTCCCAAATCACCTATGTCTTATGGAAAACTGTCTGAAGAGATGAAACCAACAACATCCCATGAAGTCTATGATGAGACCTTTGTTAAAGAAAACACACCATTAGAAGATCAACAGGAGGAAAGAGCCATTCTGGCTTGGTTATATAAAGAACCTAAAGATAATGAAGATGAACAACATGTCATACCACCAGAAAAATTTTGTGTGGGGTATAAAGTGGCTTGTACAATGGGGTATTCGGGTAAAGGACCCATTGGACCTAATCAAAATGGTCTTAAAGAACCTATCTCTACTGACTAAAGACAACCTAAAGACACAACAAGTCTAGGGTTCTTATCCAAGAAAGAACAAAGAGAAAAGAATCGCCTAGATAAAGGAAAGTGACATCAGGTCCTAGAAGAAAAAAACACAACAGTAGAAAGAACTGACATACCCACTCACAACTGGGATGATACAGATGATTCTGATGCAGAGGATGTATATCCTTTTCCCATCCCTCCAAATATCTTGGCTCTTCTATTTGCTAAGGATAAACCACAGGTCAACGCTACTGAAGAGCGTGTTCTAGAGGAAACATCAATGACTTCTGATGAGTAAGAAACAACTGAATCTGAACAAGCTTCAGATATAGAAGAACACAGTCTAACCATAGCAGAGTTTTTAGGTAGAACTCATCCAAACTGGGGGCAAAGAGTAGATTTCAATCATGTCCTGGATATGAAACCTATTGATGAAATAGTTCACATGAATATGAGTTTGACAGTCTTTCAGAGGGAACTTTAGACATAAAGATGGAGACCACGCATGAAGTAGGTGAAGGCTTAGAGGCTAGATTGGATGAGTTAGGACCTCCTATTTCTGACATAGGCTTCAATGATGTCGTTAGGGCTCTTTCTAATTTGAACACATCTATACAAGGTTCAGGTCTAGGACTCTACTTAACAGTCGACGTCTACGATGAACATACCATGAATGCCCTCGAACCTAGTGAACCTTTGCTGCTAATTCATCCTGAACTCATTGATTGTTCCTTACAAGGACAACCTACTGAAATACCTACATTTTCCAATGACTATGGTTTAGCCTGCTATCTTAATGCCACTGAACCTGTCACTTCTTCCACCATTGAACCTAGTGTGAGCATGACTGAAGCAGACATCAAGTATCTCAATTACAAGATAAAAATGAAAAAAAGAAAAGGGTCTGAAGGTGAAAACCACATTGTGGCGGTTTTAGAACCGAAAATAGTAAAAAGAAAAGATGCATCCCAAGGTGAAAACCTCTCTGAGGTGCCTGAGGATGGGATTCTTGATGTCTTGCCTAGTCATTTATAGGAATGATCATCAGTGCTTATAGAGCCAACTCAACCAATGAATATTGGTACAGAGGAACATCCACACATCATCCACGTAGCTAAATCTTTGTCTGCAGAAGAACTCAAGGAATTCACAAAATTATTTAAAGAGAAGAAGATAAACTTTGCGTGGACATACTCAGATATGCCTGGTTTAGATCCAGATCTTATCATGCATCATCTCTCAATAGCTCCTGGAGTAAAACCAGTAAAACAAAAACTCACAAAAATGCACCCTCATGTTGCATTACTTATCAAGGCTGAACTAGAAAAGTTACTCAAAGATGGATTCATCCAAGTTATTGATTATGCAGAATGGATATCCAACATCGTACTAGTATCAAAGCCAGACAAATCTATCAGAGTCTTCACTGATTTTAGGGATCTCAACAAAGAATGTCCAAAGGATGACTTTCCTTTGCCTAACATTGACATGATTGTGGACATGACTGCTGGGTATGAAATGTATTCTCTCATGGATGATTTCTCAGGGTACAACCAAATCAAGATTTCTCTTGAGGATCAAGAAAAGACAACCTTTACATGTGCTTGGGGAACATTCTACTGGAATGTCATGCCTTTCAGTTTGAAAAATGCAGGAGCTACCTATCAGAGGGCAGTAACAACTATCTTCCATGATATGATACACAAAACTATGGAAGACTATGTGGATGATACACTTGCTAAATCAAAGAAATGATCTCTACACCTACAAGACTTAGGCCCAATCATGGATAGAATGGAAAATTTTAACTTACAGTTGAATCCTAAGAAATGTGCATTCGGTGTTACCTCTGGCAAGCTGTTGGGTTACATTATCTTAGCTAAAGGCATAGAAGTTTATCCTAAAAAGGTACAAGCGATACTGGAAATGTCACCTCCCAAGAACATAAGTCAAATGAGAACACTCCAAGGGAGAATCCAGTCTATCAGAAGGTTCATCTCACAGTTGGCTGATAGAGCACAACCATTTACCAAGACTCTGTGCAAGGGCATTACTTATCAATGGAGTGAAGAATGTGACAAGAGTTTCACTCAAATCAAAATGTACCTGGTGAAATTTCTAGTACTCATGCCACCTCAACAAGGAAAACCATTGATTTTGTATATTTCAGCTACCTCAATGTCACTGGGGGCATTGCTAGCGCAAGAAGATGAAGAAAAGAAAGAACGTGCTATATACTATATCAGTAGAACATTGGTGTCCTATGAGATGAATTACTCTATGATTGAGAAAGCATGCCTGGTAGTAGTCTTTGCACCTCAAAAATTGTGTCACTACATGTTGGCTCACTCAGTCAAACTGGTGGCTAAAATTGACCCTTTGTAGTATCTCCTGAGCAAAGCTACCCTCACTGGAAGATTGGCTAAGTGGGTTATGCTTCTTAGTGAATTTGACATAGAATATATTGAGCGTAAGGAAATCAAAGGGCAAGCAATCACAGATCAACTGGCTGATGCTCCACTACATGATGAAGAACCAATCAATGCTGAGTTCCCAGATGGATCTATTTTGCACATCACTCACAGATCCTGGAAAATGTTCTTCGATGGATCTTTCACGCAACAAGGCTCAGGTGCAGGGATTTTGTTTCTGAATCCTCAAAACTATTCCATTCCAAAGGCATAAAAGCTCTTGTTTCCTTGTACAAACAACATAGCAGAATATGAAGCACTGGTCAATGGAATAAAACTGGCTCTTGAATGGAATATTTCTAAGTTACATATCCATGGTGACTCTCAACTTGTAATAACCCAAATCAATGATGTATACCAAACTAAGGATGAAAAACTCATGCCTTATAAACAAATGGTTGATGACTTTAAGAAATATTTCACTTACATCACATTCCAACAAGTCCCAAGGGTACAGAAAAGAGTAGTTGATGTTATGGCTACACTAGCTTCCTCACAGCAACAAGAGGATGATTTCCACTATGAGTTCCTGGTGGAAGAAATCCATTTCCCTTCCTACAACTCCCCTGACTCCCAAATGGTCTATTCAGTCATTGAACAGGAATCCTCCCGCTATCACCATGTCTACTCTTACATGCGCCATCATATCATTCCTGATGGACTCACCAAAAATGAAAAATGACACCTCATCCGCAATGCCTCACGGTATGTTCTTGTGGCTAGTGATTTGTATAGGTGAGGATTAGATGGTACTTTGCTTAGCTGTCTAGAAAAAGAAGAGTCTAAACATGTGTTGTCTAAAGTCCATGAAGGAATTTGTGGTTCTCATTCTAACAGTCTGACTCTGACCCGAAAACTGCTTAGAGCGGGGTATTATTGGCCAGACATGGAGAAAGAAGCTATCAGGTTTGCAAAGACTTGTAAGAAATGTCAACTGCATGGAAAACTTATACATGCTCTAGCAAAGGAGCTCATTCCTTTTGTAACACACTGGCCCTTTCAAACATGGGCATTTGATCTCATTGGGCAGATTTACCCCTCATCTTCTAATGGACACAAGTTCATTATCACAGCTACTAAGTATTTTACCAAGTGGGTTGAGGCGGTCCCACTCATTAAAGCAACAGGACAGCAGGTCTCACTATTCATTTTGAACCACATCATTTGTCGCTATGGAATACCTTCCTCCATCATCACTAACAATGGAGGTCAATTTAAGAACAACATTATGGATGAGTTGTGTGAAAAATTCAAAATCACACAACACTGTTCTTCAATCTATTACCCACAAGGCAATGGACAGGCTGAGGCCTCAAATAAAAATCTACTGAAAATATTACATCATACAGTTAACAAGTCTAGAAGGGATTGGCACCTACAAATCAATCCTGCACTATGGCCTTATAGAATGAGCATCAGAACACCTATAGGGGCAACCCCATTTGCACTGGTATATGGGGCAGAAGCAGTCTTACCTCTAGAGGTAGAAATCCCATCTCTTAAGGTTTGTTTGCACAGACTTGTACCAGATGAAGAGTTCTGAGTTTTGAGACTCCAAGAACTAGAGCTACTAAACAAACATCGGAAAGTGGCCTTTGATCACCTCAGAGTTTATCAGAAAATAATGTCAAGAGGATACAACAAGAAAGTCTAACCTAGAGAACTTCAGGTGGGAGACCTTGTGTTGAGAGAAAATCCCCGTAATCAGTCACATAGAGAATAGAAGGGGAAGTTTGAACCCAACTAGATGGGTCCCTATATCATTACTGCAAAATTTGGCTCTGGAGCCTATCGACTCTCCACACCTAAAGGAGAGCCGCTTCGAGAGCCCATCAACACTCTCCATCTAAAGAAGTTCTACACCTAAGGCATTCTCGGTGATCAGTACCATGTACATAGTAATGTCCTGAAAAAATCTAAAAATTGGAAAAAGTCCTAAAAAAATGATCATCTTAGTGAAAACCTAGCAATAGGCGCCTCGATGCATCAATCAAAAAAATCAAAAAATGGAAAAATACAAAAAAAATTGAAAAAGAAGAAAAAGTGCCTTGGTGAAAACCTGGTAAACAGGTGCCATGATAACAAAACCAGAATCTCTGCCAAGTAGGTGAAAACCTGGTAAACAGGCACCTCTTGTACTCAGCGCTCCATCTATCAATGCTCAATCTTTGCATCAATCCTTTGCTTTAGTTTTTACATATCTTTCGGTCACTTTCGTGACACTCTGGTTCTTCTGAGAACCCTCCTGGCTTGAAACCAATCCAGAGTCATAACCTGGGGGCAATCAAATTGGATTTGTCCTCGCAGTATGAGTCAAGTCAGTTATCATCATTTTCTACTTGGGGCATGGGTCCCCAATTTGATCACATCTTTGGTTTACACCAGAGTCAATAATCTTGTCATTTCTGAAGGACAACTCGTTACTGACGCAAGCAGGTGTTTCTCAACACCACAATCAATAGTTTTTCTTAACACTATCTTTGGGTACATTTATGTTTCTTAACACACATTGGATATTGCAAACATAAATAATAGATAAATAGTAATCAAACACAAAGCACTCACAAGCACAATGGTGTTTCTCAACGCCCTATACCTATACACATCTGAAAACTTTGAAACTGGCTGAAGTATGTTGAACTTCTATTTGTATGCTGCCTGTTCTCATTGATTTCATTAATCTTTTCTTTGTCTAATACTTGTTGGTGTGGTCCCGATGATCCAGCAACATCAAATAAATAGGGTGTATGTGGTAAGAGCTCCTACATTAAGGTGAAAAAGCCTCACATCCCTCGATCCTCTTTATTTGTACACCAAGGTGAGGTCAGAAGTATCTCCTTGTTTGTTATTTATCTATTTGTTTACACAAGCATGCACTCATGGTTATCTTGGCTTTGAATGCCTCGATACTGGTGTACTCTTGCCACATCAACTGGAAACAACATTCAGGTCATCTCAGCTATTATGCCTTGATGCTTACATTGGTTTCCCATATATAATCTGATGAAATTCATATTCATATTCTTATGGTTGCAGTGGCACCAGTAAGGATTGTATCGACTCTGATGTTCCAAAAAATGCTCAATGATGAAAATTTTCAATGCTAAAGCTCAGTGACTACACCTTAGGTTGCATTCATTGCATTCATGTTAGTCTTGCATCTGCATAGTTTTTAAATCAGCATAATAACTTTATCTCTCTCCAATGTGAAGGATCTGAGATTCTAATTGATCAATCTTCTCATCATCAAGTGGTCATGACACCCCTTTCTCAATCAACTGTCCTAATTCTATTTTCAGGATCGAAATCAAAATCTGAATTTGACCTCTTGCACAACCAATAGAAATCTCTCATGCTTTTCTTCTCATCAATCCATGTATCTTATTGGTCAATCTCGGTCAACAGGACCTCTCATCATGTACAGATTTTGTCCTAACCACGTGGGACCTCTTTCTAATCAGATTAGTTTCTTCCTTAATTGTCTAATCAATTAAATTACTTCTCATCACTAGGGCACCTAGCCATATTTCAATTTCGCTCTCGAGAGGGCATGATCAGGACATCAACATTCCAGTGATTACATCCTCAATCAAAACACCATCGCTTGGGGCATCTCAATTTCATCGCATCAAATCAAGTTGAGATCATCTTAAATCAAAGGAAACCTAATCAATGGTCTTATACAGTGGTGAATACACTCGAAACCAGAAAAAATTGGTCTTATACGGGGCAATCATTATTGAAACTAGATACATTGATCAAATTGGCTTCATCACTTCAAATCAAGTCAATTTTCTTGCTAATCAAATCTCTTAATGGTAATTAGTTTCATCGCTTCAAATCAAACTGGTTATTCATTCAAACCAATCAAAAAGGTTTAAGAGTTCCTGATGGATGTTCAGTTTCATCACTTCAAATCAAGCTGAGCATTCTATTTATATCTTTTGATCGATCTTCATCCAATCAAGCTTGGAGTCGATTCCCTCTTCTAAATAATGGTTTCATCACTTCAAATCAAACTATTCTTGATCTCATCAGTAACAGTTCTTTGAATCAATGCGCTAATCGCACATTAATTCAAAGAGGGGCAAATGTAATCACCTAAAAATGGTCACCTAAACCCTAGACCCCCAATCTCAGTATTTAATCAAGAAACCCTAACCTCGATTAAACTTAAGCCCTAAATCAAAAAGGAAATTATCAAATTCAAACTGATCTAACCTAAACCCTAGGTCCTAATCAATCATCATACTTAATTAATTAATTAATTCCTAAAATCACATTACATTGGCAAATAAACATTATGTTAATTATTTAATTGATATTATGACATATTAATTAAATAA
>MU227515.1:898001-925472 GCA_018584345.1 Thuja plicata
ATTTATCAAAATGGAAACAATCCAATTCCACTCAGTTAACTGATTCTCCACTATTTATCATTTTGGAAACATTTCAGTTAACTGAAAACTGAATATGGAAGTTTCCAAAAAGACTGACCAGTCAGTTTAGTCAACTGACTCTCTCAACCAATTGAATCACTTTCACATGGATTGTGCTTCTTCAATCGAATCTGAGCCACTCTTTTTGTTCGATCTCGACCGTCGATTCGAGAGATATTTCTATAAAAGAGAAACTCTTTTCCTTCACAAAGGATCCTAATTTTTTGCTTAAGGTTATTATACTGCATTTTCGTATCAGCATTCTTAGCATTTTTCTCATTTAGCTAATGTTTTTGTTTATTTTATTCAAGCATGCAAATTTAATTTAGAGCACACTTTCAGTTTGGGTTTAAAATTGAATATCTCACATTTCATTTAGTGCTTCTAAAACTGAATCTTAAGTAGCTTGGATGAACAAAAAATTGCATAATCATTTAGATTAATCAGCATTTTACTTTCATCATATAGTTTTAAATCCTTCATTTAGGTTAGTGTGTAGTCACTGAGCTTGCAATGATCTGAGAGCAAGCTCATACTCCTGCATATTAGGAGGCAACAGGTCAATTCATTCACACATGCAGGATGAATTAATCTATATTCATTTTTGTATGTGATTGAAGAGCAATGACTATGTTGAAGTGTATGGCTAAATCAGAGGCCCACATTTAGCTATCACACTTGGTTCTGCTCTGGTGTGATCTTGTAGGCTTCCTTGTTAGGTAATGAAGCCCCTGGTATGAAATCTATCTAATGGTTGATAGTTCTTTTAGGAGGTAATGTTGTTGGTGTTCCATCATTGATGATGTCCTTTTACTTTCCAAGTAACCTTTGGACTTCCTCTGGCATAGGTGTTTGAGTAATCTTTTCTTCTTCCTTGGGTATCACAACTATAGCATACCCTTCACCTCCTTCTTGGTGGAGTGTGTTAAGGAACTCCTTTCCACTACTCAACAAGACATTAGGGCTCTTTGACTATGTCTCCTCCTCCTCCAATAGAGATTGTATCTTCAATGTCCTACCATCCTTCTTGAATGATATGGTGTTCTCTTTCCCATCATAGATGGCTCCTCTATCATATTTCCATGGTCTACCCAATAGGATATGGCATGCATCCATAGGAAACACATCACAAATCAAATTGTCTATGTATCCTCCAATAGAGAACTCCACCCATGTCTACTCATTCACAAGGATACTTTTCCCTTTATTCAACCAGGTCACCTTGTATGGATTAGTATGTGGTATCTTCTCCAACTTAAGCTTCTTTACTGCTTCCTCTACATGATGTTATCTGTGGACCCTGAATCCACTATAACTTTACATACTTTTCCAATTATTTTGAATCTTACTCTGAAAAAGTCTCTTCTTTGTTTGGGTTCCTCCTTGGCTGGTTGTCTAATTAGAACCCTTCTAAACATCAAGTTCTCCTGCATTTATGACTCAATATGACTAATCTTTGGTGACTTGACACTCAATGTGTCTTCTCTAGCATATTTTATTCTCTTCTCTGTGTTAGAAGAAGATGCTTTGTCAAGACACCTATAAGAAGGATGACCTATCTATCCACAATTATACCATTTCATACTAGCAAAGTAGGAATTGTCTCTACCTACTCCTCTTCCTCTGTTAGAACCCCCTTGAGTTCCTCTACCTTTTCCATGGTCTCCTCTAGGAGTGGTTTCATTTCCATCTTCTGCAATTTTAGACTCTCCTTGGCTTCGTTGATCAGTCCCTCTACCTTGGTATCCTCCTCTATGTCCTCTTTGATCTCTTCCCCTTCCTTTACTCTTGGAAGCCTAATCTTTCTTTCTTCTACTCTTTTCTTCAATCTTTATGGCCAATTGGTAACATTGGTGCACTGTTTTGGGACTAAGAAGAGTCATCTCTTCTTGTATACTCCACTTCAAACCATTAAGGTATCTAGCCACCTTAAGGATTTCATCTTCAGATACATTTTATCTCTTACATAGATTCTGAAATTCCTTAGTGTAGGAATTGATATCAAGATCCTTATGTCTTAAGCTCTACCTCTTCTTGTGTAATAGGATTTCATAATCATCTAGCATGTATGTTTCCTTCACTTTGACAACCATTCCTTTCCAAGTTGAAATTGGTTTCTTGCCTTCTTTTTCTCTCTCTGTCTGAATAAACTTCCACCATGCCAATGCAAAGCCTCTAAGTATTGACTTTTTCACCTTGACTTTCTAAGCTTCTATGACTCCATCACATTCAAAGTGATTTTCTATGCTTTCAATCTAGTCCATGACTAGATCTACCTCCATCTTTCCACTAAATAGTGGTATTCCTTCAAGTTCCTTCCCACTCATAGCCTTCAATGCCTTCAAGAAAGGCGCTTCTTCCAATACAGGGTCAGCTTCAGGGTTCTTGTCTTCCTCTGCAACTTCTTTACCCTTAGGTTCTTTCCCTTCTAATTTGTCACTAACTTCCTCACTCTTGGTTTTCACTTCACTCAGTGCTTGTTCAAGTTGAGATATTCTTTCCTTTAATATATTATTGTCTACTTCCTAATCATCGACCTTCTTGGCCAAATCAACATTAGTCACCATGATTGTGGACCCACTAGACTCACAATCTGACATGTACTAACAATATCCAAATCTTTTGGGGCTCTGATACCAATATGATAGGGAGGTTGGGTGAATCACTCACTGATTCATGCTACAAGTCTTCTTGAAGAATTTTAGGGTGTCTACACCACACCACTTGGCACCTATAGGATCTTATCTTTTTAAGATCCCATGGTCTCTCTATCTAACCCAACTATCATGAAATTTTACTCTATCAAGTCTACACTTGATGCATTCTTCCTTCACTAGCCATTAGCCCTTAAACCACCTTAAAGGCTTCTAACCTCCAAATTCTTGAAATGATCTTGAATAGGTGTGTAGGTGTGTTTAGAGACTTCAATTCAACCAACTATGGGTATTAACAGTCCCACCTAGTTCCACTAACAAGTCAATTTCACCAAACTTCACCAAATAGGCCTAAAAGGCTACTAGCCCAATTAGGTCTCCTTCTCTGAGAAATCAGGGATTTACTCCCAATTCTTCCAAAAAACCCTGAATATTTTCTTGGGATTCTTGGATCATATACTTACCCCTCAAATATTTTTTGGGTCTTTGGGTCACCACCAGCAGTACAGTGCCCTAACTCAAAATGAATGAAATTAAGGTTTTTTTATGCTTTCTCTGGCTCCTCTGTAACTTAGGATTTTTCCACTTAGAAAATTAATTGGTGTGACCTCTCCCTCTTTAAAAACTCTTGGAAGGACTCCTATCTTCCAATTCCAAAAGTAATTTTTCTTCCATCTATCCACCTCTGCAAGTTGTGCTCTCTGCAACTTGGTCTTCCCTAGCCGGGCTCACCATTGGCTCGCCTAGGGCAAGACATTAGAAATAGATCCTCTAATTGTGAAGGCCCCAACTCCTACCATAAATATACACATGTATTCTATTCACTATTCCCAAGGGGCCTTACAAAATGCAAAGTGGGAAAATGAGCTAGAACCCCATCTTTACAAACTGCCTGGATAAGACCAGTGACAATGAAGAAACCAAAATATTTGCAAAAAGAACTCCAAACTAAAAAAAAATCCTAATTAGTGCCACACGGAGTCAAGTAATAATATTAATTACAACATGGACAATTTACAGTGCCAAATCTAATCCATTAAAGTACTACTATAATCCAAAACTTGAAAATTACACACAAAATCACATGTTCTTCATAGATTTAAAAAACACAGTCTGTACAATGGGCATCCAACCTTGCACCAAGGTCAAGGAATGTCTTAAGTAGGGTAGGTAAAAAATTATTTTTCCCTTTATTATTTTCTCGGTCGAGTTTTCCAAACTTGACAATGTTGTCCGAGTAACATTTCAAAAGTTGCAAAGTTGCAAAATACAACTTTTGCAACTTTTTGACATTTTTTTCAAAACTCAATAAATGAGTTCAAATCCTTCATTAACCTTCACCAAAGACCTTAACTAAAGTTGAAAAATGATTCCAACCTAACCTAGACCCTACTAACCTCATGATGACATCATCACCACACTTGTGCATATTAGAAGGCTTTACAACCTCTTAGCCCTAATTGTACTTTGCCAAAGTCTTAAGACTCAAAAGATCTAAACCCTATTGCACATACTTTATGGTCAACATGACCTTAAGCTTATCACAAAAAAATTCCATAAGGCACAAACACAAATTAAACAAAATAGATTTCCCTAGACAACCTATGGGTTCTCCTAAACCACCAACGGTGAGTTGGTGAAGGATGTAGAAGAGAAAAAAGAGGAGAATAGACTCCTAAAGGAACTGTTGGCCGAAATGGAAACTAAGTTAGAAGAAGTGAATCTTAGAACTACAACAGTCAGTGAAATTATGAGAGAAGCTGATGAAAAGGGTAAGTTAGTGGTTGAGGAAGACATAATACCAGAGCTAGACCCTGTGCTTCAAGAAGAGCCATTCTTGAGAGCTTTGAAAGCAATGAGTGGTAAGTCCTTGGAAGCTGTGCCTCTATTCAATCACAAGATAGAACCAGAAGTAGTCATGGAGTGGATAGAAGGTCTTGAGAACCACTTTGACTATGATAATGTGACCAAGGCTTAAAAGGTTAGAATAGCCAAGACAAGATTGAGAGAGACTACTCTCACTTGGTGGAAGTTTCTCCAAGATGAATATCCAAGAGGAAATCAGTCTCTTAAGCCTCAAGACAATACATCAATGTTATCATCTAGCTCTTAAAGTGGAAGAGAATTTCAAAAAGAAACAAGATTCAAATGATAGAGAAAGGGGAAGAGACAATAGAGTCCAAAGAGGAGGATTTGGAGGAAGGAATTTTGAGGCCAAAAATTAGAGTGAGTCCAAACTCACTAAGAATCAAGGAGAATCCAGTAATACAAGAAGTGGTTACAACTAAGGAATAGATTCAAATAATAGTTCAAGAGGAAGAACAAATAAACAAGGAAGAGGATCTTATTTCTCTTCAATGAAGTTTTATAACTATCAACAATTTGAGAATTCTACCTATAGGTCTCTTGAGAAAGGTTGTACATCACAAGGAGGAGAGAAAAGAATCAATTATGTGAAAGAAGAGCCTTCTAGCAGAAAGACAGTAGAAGTCACCCTAGATTCTAAGATAAGGGATAATTTGATGATTTGTAGAGAACTCCTCAAATATCCCATCAAAGAAGAGCCAAGACAAAGAAGATATTTATTTTGATTCAAATGAAAGGTACAAGGTAAGTTTTGTAAAGTTATCATAGATTCTGGTTCTAATGATAACATAGTTTCTGTGGAAGCTATTGAAAAGTTAAAATTGAAAAAGATTCCTCATACTAACACTTACAGAGTTACTTGGTTGAAAAAAGATCAACATGTACTAGTTAATGAGAAATCTTGGGTGGAATTTTCCATAGGAAGGTATAAGGACCAAGTTTTGTGTGATGTCTTGTCAATTGATGATTGTAATCTATTTTTGGGTAGACCTTGGTAGTTTGATAGAGTTGCAGTGCATGATGGAGCTAAAAACTCCTATTCCTTTAAGAAAGATGGACTGATTTTCAAGATATAGTCAGTCTTGGAAGAAGGTGAAGTGAAGAAAGTGGGTCCTAACATACTATTGGTAGGAGAGAAATAATTCTTCAAGACACTAGAGGAAGAATATGGAGTGGAATTTTTTTGCTTCTAAAGCAAAAGAATGAACAGAGAAACAAGAAGGACGAGTTACCTTTAGAAGTCAAGGAGTTATTACCTTAATATCAAGCCAAAGTTAGTAATGGTCAACCAGCTAACCTACCACATGAGAGGTCTATTAGTCATAAAATTGAATTCATCCTAGGAGCCTCCCTTCCAAACAAAGATGCTTATAAAATGACCCCACAACAAAATGCAGGAATTGGTAGCCAAATTCAAGAACTACTTGACCAAGGGTTGATTAGAAAGAGTATAAGTCCATGTGTTTTTCCCATAGTCCTAGCCCCAAAGAATGGTGGTACTTGGAGGTTATTTAATGATTCCAGGGCCATAAATAGGATTACAATTTGGTATAGATTCCCAATACCTAGGATAGAAGATTTAATGGATTGTCTCAGTGGAGCTAAGTATTTCTCCAAAACAGTTCTTAAGAGTGGGTATCATCAGATAAGAATAAAAGGTGGAGATGAGTGGAAGACTCCTTTTAAGAATACCAAGAGACTCTATGAGTGGCTTATTATTCCTTTTGGGTTATCCAATGCCCCAAGAACTTTTATGAGGATAATTAATGAAGTGTTGAAGGACTTCATTGGAAAATGGGTCATATTGTAATTAGATAACATTTTAGTGTTTAGAAAAAACAAGGAGGATCATCTCAGACATCTACAAATGGTAATGCAAAGACTACATGAGGAGAAGTTGACAATAAACTTAGAAAAGAGTGAGTTCATTAAGAAAGAGTTAATATACTTGGGTTTTGTTATCTCAGAGGGTAACTTGAAGATGGATACAAGAAAGGTGGAAGCAATCTAGAATTGGCCTACAACTAAGTCAGCCACAGAAGTAAGAAGCTTCCATAGATTAGCACAGTTCTACCATAAGTTTATCAGATAGTTTAGTGAAATTGGTGCACCTATTTTGGATACCATAAAAGGAGGTATGAAATCCAAATTCCAATGAAGTAATTTTGAGGCTAGAAATCAAAGTGAGTCCAAACTCACTGAGAATCAAGGAGAAACCAATAACACAAGAGGTAGTTACAACCGAGGAAGAGGTTCAAATAACAGTTTAAGAGGAAGAACCAATAACTAGGGAGTAGGATCTTATTTCTCTTTAATGAAGTGCTATAACTATCAATAGTTTGGGCATCCTGCCTATAGATATCCTGAGAAGGGTTCTACATCACAAGGAGGAGATAAATTAATCAATTATTTGCAAGAACAGTCTTCTAGTAGCAAGACAATAGAAGTCGCCCTAGATTCAAGATAGGGGAGAATTTTATGATTCGCAGAGCACTCCTCAAAGAGCCCATCAAGGAAGAGCCAATCCAAAGAAGATCTTTGTTTCAAATCAAATGCAAGGTACTTAGTAAGGTTTGTAAATTTATCATAGATTTTGGTTCTACTGATAACATAGTTTCTATGGAAGCTATTGAAAAGTTAAAGTTGAAAAAGATTCCTCATACTAATCCTTATAGAGTTACTTGGTTGAGTAAAGATCAACATGAACAAGTCAATGAGAAATATTGGGTGGAATTTTCCATAGGAAGGTATAAGGATTGAGTTTTGTGTGATGTCTTTTCCATGGATGCTTGTCATATATTGTTGGGTAGACCTTGGCAGTTTGATAGAGCTACAGTGCATGATGGAGCTAAAAAATCCTAATCCTTTAAGAAAGATGGAGTGACTTTCAAGATACATTCAATCTTGTAAGAAGGTGAAGTGAAGAAAGGGGGTCCTAACATATTATTGGTAGGAGAGAAATAATTCTTGAAGACACTAGAGGAAGAAGATGGAGTGGGCTTTTCTTTGGTTCTAAAGCCAAAGGATGAAAAGAGAAACAAGAATGAAGAGTTAACTTTAGAAATCAAGGAGTTGTTCACTCAATATCAAGCTATAGTTAGTGATGGTCAACCATCTAACCTACCACATGAGAGGTCTATTAGTCATAAGATTGACTTCATCCCAGGAGCCTCACTTCCAAACAAAGCTTCTTATAAAATAACCCCACAACAGAATGTAGAAATTGCTAGCTAAATTTAAGAGTTACTTGACCAAGGGTTGACTAGAAGGAGCATAAGTCCATGTGTTGTTCCCACAGCCCTAGCCCCAAAAAAGGGTGGTACTTGGAGGTTGTGTACTGATTCCAAGCCATAAATAGGATTACTATTTGGTATAGATTCCCAATACCTAGGATAGAATATTTAATGGATTGTCTCGGTGGAGCTAAGTATTTCTCCAAAATAGATCTTAAGAGTGGGTATCATTAGATAAGAATAAAAGTGGAGATGAATGGAAGACTGATTTTAAGACTACCGAGGAACTCTATGAGTGGCTTGTTATGCCTTTTTGGTTATCTAATGCTCCAAGCACATTTATGAGGTTAATGAATGAAGTGTTGAAGGACTCCATTGGAAAATGGGTTGTGGTGTACTTAGATGACATTTTAGTGTTTAGAAAAACCAAGGATCATCTCAGACATCTACAAATGGCAATACAAATACTACATGAAGAGAAGTTAACAATCAACTTAGAAAAGAGTGAGTTCATGAAGCAAGAGTTAGTGTCCTTGGGTTTTTTTTATCTCAAAGGGTAACTTGAAGATGGAAGAAATATTGAATTGGCCTACACCTAAGTCAACAATAGAAGAAAGAAGCTTCCATGGATTAGCATAGTTCTACCAGAAGTTTATCAAATAGTTTACTGAAATCAGTGCACCTATTTTGGATACCATAAAAGGAGGTATGAAAGCCAAATTCCAATAGAATTAATAGGTGAATAAGGGATTTGATAATTTGAATAGATGAATAGAAACTCAACCTGTACTGACACTTCCTAGTTTTGACAAGTTGTTTACTGTGGAATGTGATGCCAGTAATATTTCCATAGGTGCAGCTTTAAGTCAAGAGGGATTTTCACAGTAAAAAACTCAGTGATGCAAATAAGAAGTACTCATTATATGATTTAGAATTGTATGAATTGGTACAAGCACTAAAGAAGTAGAGACGTTATCTCCTTCCTAAAGAATTTATAGTCTTTACCGACAATCAGGCTTTAATTTTTGTGAATTCACAAAATAAACTAAGCCATAAGTATATGAAGTGGGTGGAGTATATCCAAGCCTATAACTTCACCATCAAGCACAAAAAAGGAGTTCATAATAAGGTGGTAGATTCATTGAGTACAAGATTTCTCATAGTGCAAGAAATTTAGTTAAGAAACATTGGCATAGAAAGCTTCAAGGATATGTATCCAACGGATGAAGACTTTTCAGTATCCTATAAGGTATGTCAAGATTTTCAAAACCAATTTTACAGTAAGTATTCTAACTTCACTCTCCAAGAAGGTATTTTATTTAAAGGAGGAAAACATTGTGTACCAAGAGGTTCAGTGAGGGAGAATTTAGAGCAAGAGAAGCATAATGATTCATTAAGTGGACATTTTGGGGTGCATAAAACTCTAGAGTTAGTACAGAGGTGCTATTATTGGCTAAGAATGAATAGGGATGTCCAGAACTATGTAGAGACTTGTATAGTCTATCAAAAGGCTAAGGGGACTTCATCTAATGCAGGATTGTATTAACTACTTCCAATCCCAAATAGACCTTGGGAGTGCCTCAATATGGATTTTGTGGTTGGACTTCCTAATACCAAGATGGGAATGGACAGTATTTTGTGATTGTGGACAGATTTAGTAAGATGGATCACTTTGTGCCATGCAAAACTACTCATTATTCATTTTATATAGCACATCTCTTCTTTAGAGAAGAATTTAGGATACATGGATTACCCTTGAGTATTGTATCAGACAGGGACTCTAGGTTTATGAGTCATTTTGGAAAACCTTATGGAAGAAGCTTGGTACAAATCTTTCCTTAAGCTTGGCATATAATCCAAAGACTGATGGTTAGACTGAAGTGGTAAACTGAAGCTTTGGAAATCTTTTGAGATGTCTCAAAAATGAATATGGACAATCATGGGATCAGTTAATTACTCAGGAAGAATTTTCCTATAATGATACAGTCCATAGATCCACTGGAAGAGCCCTTTTGAAATAGTGTATGGGATACATCTCAGGGGTATATGTGAACTCAAGGATCTTGGAAGCAATGTAGAGAAGAGTGTCTATGCTGAATATTTTTCTCAATCCATGAAAGAAGTCCATGATTCTATGAAGAATACATTAGTGGACAATACAACTCACACCAAGCAGAAGGTAGATGAAAATAAAATAGATGTTCAGTTCCAAGTTGGAGATTTGGTCATGGTGCACCTAAACAATGCAAGACTACAAAAATGTGTCTCAAGTAAGCTTCAGATGAGGAAGATAGGCCCTTGTACAATTCTGTAAAAATATGGGTCTAATTCTTACAAAGCTGATCTTCCTATTGATATAGGGTTATCTCCATTTTTAATGTGGCAGATCTTGTGTCTTATAAGGGACCAATTCTAGAAAGAGGTCTTGATCTAGCATCATATACAGAGGATCTCAAAGCACTAAAACTTCTAGTTACTCAAAAGTCAAAGGCAGAGAAGATTTTGAATTCAAGAGTTGCTAAGTAGACTAGAACAAAAACCTATATGGTGTTAGAGTTTTTTCTTGCAGAACCTTTATTAAGCATCAATGCTTGACTCTATGATTCCCAAGACTTGATTAAAACAAGGAAAAGTCTAGTTGATGAGGATTTGGTCCTCCTTCTTTGAGCTCCATAGACTCAGGCGGGTGTACCTCTTTTGATTTATTGCTTCTCAATAAATCACACGCGGACTAACTTCTCACAATGATTTTCTCATGCCTTTTAATGCAAATATTGATAGAAAACTCTACAGATACTAACAACCAATCTAATGCAAAGCTTTACAAGCCAAACTATGAACTTGACAAGAACAAATACAATTGTGATAAGGATTCACATCCTTCTTCTCTTCTAGCTTCTAACTCAGGAAAGCTAGCCTAATGATTCATTCTTCAAGGAATCAACAAAATTACTTGTATTCTTTAATACAAATGATAAACATCTATGTTCTCAAACAGGAAAATAAAAAAATTGTTTAGATTTTAATATTTGATGATAATAACTACTATTCAAATCCAGACCAATGCCTAATCTAGGGAAAAGAGTCAAATGAATACACATCTACAGAAACCTTCTAATGAAAACACACTTAGAACCTAGATTAAATTCCTTACAAATCAT
The DNA here is from genome assembly GCA_018584345.1 of Thuja plicata. Taxonomy (NCBI): domain Eukaryota; kingdom Viridiplantae; phylum Streptophyta; class Pinopsida; order Cupressales; family Cupressaceae; genus Thuja; species Thuja plicata. Next base: position 908,976 of record MU227515.1, read on the forward strand.
CTTTTCATTCCCATATCTGTGTATCAAATTCTTATGCAAATACTTAACCCTCTGAAACTACCCTCAAGAATTACCCCTCCCTTGGAAGAAACTTAAGAACAATCCCACATCTACCTTGTAAATAGTATATTAAACTTGCCTTACAAATTTAATACATAAGAATTAATATATGAACACATGAAGACATCATAGATATGAAACAGGAAATCCACTGTATTTTATTAAAAATATCTTTGTTTCAGTACATTCAAAATGACAAAAGCTTTAAAATTAGACAAAAATTAGAAAACTTCTTCGCAATTGTGAATTCACCATCTTTTAACAATACATTACAACTTTTTATATATAGTTCACACTAGCCATCTTGGAATCCTAAAAGAAATAGGATGCAACAAGCTTCAGATGGCTAGGAAAAGAAAAAATTACTAAAATACAAAAGCAGTTACAAATTCAATCGATGGAGGAAAAGAACTTGAGTAGTTGATTTGCAATCATTCTGAATCTTTTGCAGTTGGCACCTTTGTCTGTAGACATTTAGGATAATTTCTAAGAGATGTTATGAGACATAGTGACTTCCAATACATGCTAACTTACACTAGTCTTGATGATAATTACCCTCCCTGTACTCATTGATCAAGTTCCAAGTGATATTCACTCCTCATCTATTATATCCAGATATATTTTTGTTGGCTTCTTCTTCTTGGGCTTGGTGTTGTTGTCCCAAAGTGTAACCTCTTCCTTTTTTGGCCAATTAAAATCCTTTATTCTCTCCAACTACTTTAGTTTTCTTTCCCACTGAGCATCAGTGATAGCCCTTACATCTATAAAAAAATGACAAAGTTTGTTTCAGCTTTGAATACTTCATCTAGGGCTTTGTTGAATTTGTGCATATCTAGAACATTGTCCTCTACTAGGAAGACCTCTTTGGCAGGAAGTAAGGTGTCAAATTCTCTCTTCCACTCCTCAACTGATTTCAACTCATCATTCTCTTTTCTGATAGGAGGGGTGAACTTGTTAAAGTTAGGACCAAACATGATTAGCCTTGATTGCACCTGATTGGCCTTCCCCTTAAAATAGGATAAATATGTGCCAATCTTCTCTATCATTTCTCCCACCTGGCATACTGACTCTAGAAGGTTTTCTCTATGGGTTTGAATTGCCTCTATCCTCATAAACCAGGATCCTCTACCTGACCATATGCTGACCAATGGGTCCAGAATTTTTATTTGGTCCTTTACTTCCTTTTCCAGATCAGGAAACTTGACGTATGCCTTGTGCACTGCATCCACTTTTCCGTTAAGAAAATTTATCCTATGTTGCAAAAAATTAAACAATACAGAGAGTTCAACCTCATTTATATCCTTATCCACTGTCTTTGTTTCTTGTGCAGGCCCCTCGGTGACATCAGGTTGCACAACTACAACTTCTTGAGCTGGAGGGGGAAGAGCTTTGGAGGCTTCTTCTAACTTTTTATTCAAAGTTTCCACTTGCTCCTCCAATGCCTTGATCTTCATTAACCCATTTTCTATATCCTTTTCCAAGGCAATTGACTCATCAAAGACTCTTCCATATCTTACTGACAACTGCTCTATTTTTGCCTCATTCAAGAGAGAAAAGTGAGTGACAGTCTAGGAGATTTCTAGATTAGAGGTGTTTTGGACAGTCCAAATGATCTTGTGCCCATCCAATTTTCCTCCACACTGACCAAAGATTTCTTCTGAGTTCTTGGATCCAAGGACCAAATAGAAAGAGTTTGGGACTTTGGATCATATCCACAACCTCTTATCATTTCTCCTATCTGAGTCTCTGAGGAAAATTGAGCTTCTGGTTGCTTCCTGATCTGATCAATGATAAATGTAGAAGCTAGATCCCATCTAGGCACAAGAAACATCCCACTAGAATTTACCAATTGCCTAGCCTCTTCTGGTGTGATGGTTTTAGAGTCAAGGTCATAGGCTTTCAGAGCCTGCAAGGATTCATCTCCTAGGGTGGCACCCTTTTTTATCTGCAATTGGGATCCAATTTCTTGTTGCTTTCTCTAGATGATAAAGTTATTGAATTCATCAATCTTAATAAATGCATCATCATTTAGAAACTCTTCCTGATATAGTTCTCTCTCATCCTTTCATAATTGGAGGGGCAATACCACCTCCTCTTGGACTTCCTTTTCCTTTTCCTTTCCCTGTCTAATACTCTTCACCAATTGGTGATGGTACTGTATATCACCAATGACTAGGGTAGTTACTTTTTCTTTCTTATTTCCATGTACTTCTAACTAAGAGGGTCCTCCTTTCTCTTTCCTCTCCTTCTTCCTATGAGGCTCATTTTTTACCCCTGTATCATGAGCTTCTAAGTTTTTTTCAAAACTAGGTTGCTGATCCATCTGAGGAGGGATATAAATCTTGTATCCTCCCTCAATGTCTTCCTCATACTTAAAGGATGAGTATTTTTTAGGCCCCTTTTTCTTCTCTTCCATCTTATTTTCCAATTGACTATACAAGATATCATATGATTCAATCATCTGGGTAACTCTAGTGATATAAGGCACTCTTAGGAAGAAACCTCCAAAAGGAATCCCTACCTTTTTCATTTCTTTCTCCATGTATAACAGGTCCAAATATTTTCCTTCTCTCTTTTCAACTTCTTCCTCATCAAGAACATTTCTGATAACATCCTCTTTATTACACCCTTTATACTCCTTGATGGCAGTGACACTTGGGGTTAGAAATTTCTTGGTACTCTTGATAAAACCCTCAGGGTCTACATATCTGTATTGCGCCATGCTCATCTTAAATTTCCCCAACCATTTCTTTATTCCCTCCATGGTCTTCTTCCCAATAACAAAATCAACAATATGGAACTTCCTTGGTGTAAATGTACCCTTCTTGTGAGGGACCATGTGCTCTTTATCTATCCATACTAGTTGCCAAATTAATTCAATTAAGGAAACCCTTGGAGGAACATACCTTAGAAGTATATGTGGGGGTTGAGGACACCCATAGACCCTGATTAATGTGTAGGTCCTCTCCATATAAAAGTATCCCTAGTTATGATCTCCTGGCCACTTATCAACATATTCACAAGGCCTTAGAAGCCTTAGCACCTTTACTGATAACATGGTTATATTTGTTCCAAGCATAATAAAAATTGGATGCACAATCCAATTTTGGAAACCACATAAATCATTATCATTGGAAGTATATTTCCATACCCTAATCTGGAACTGCACAGGGTTTGGCTGGCCCTGGATGTGTGTCCTTGGTCTCAAATTTTCAATATCTATGTTAGTGATATTGTGGAACAAAATCAAGTGCATCAATAGAGAGTAATGAATGAATTTTGGGTTGGTTTTCTTCTGAATACTTATAAGACCCTCATGCGTCATGTCAATGATATATTGAATATAGTCAAATTCAGTATTCACATGGGAATTTTGGATGTCCAAGATGATGATCAACAAATCCGAAGGCATTCTCTCTAGGTGCCCATCAATTCCCAACACTCTACACAACCCATATGCTAAGTACTTCATGTAGAAGTGCAGGTCCTTGAACTCATATGGTGCATTCTTGGAAGCGGGTAATGGGGCTATATACTTATTTGACCTAGGCATGTGAGTAAGGATCAAATTTTTAACCAAATTGATCTCTTTACTATATTTTGCTTTCAATTTTCCTAGATCAATTTATGTGCTAGAGGCATGGTAGATACCAAAATATTTCATAAAAGAAGACCTATCCAAGGTGACTAAGGTTGTCTCATCATGATTTCTAATGGTTTTAGAGATTGTATCATACCTTGTGGCCATTTCAACTAACAAGTCTACATCCAGCAAGACATCTGGGACTATCAATTTGGCCAAACCTAGTGTTAAGGGATTTGAGACAGTGATATTTATATCTATATTACTATAGAAATAGTTGAACAAATGATACCCAGAACAATTTTGGGTAAGAGGGTCTCTACAACCAGACATGAAATCTGAGAAGAATTCATCACTAACCTTTTTTATTTTGATTCGATCCTAGAAGGAAAGTAATGAACTCTCCTAAGTAATTCCTTTTCACCTTCTTCTCTTCTTTTGTATCCTTGCTTCCCCCACTGGCTAAAGCTTTTCTGGATTTTTCTTGACTCATATATGTTAGTCTTTCAATTATCTCTCTCTAAAACAGTCCTTTCTTCACAAATCTATGCAATTTATCAAATTCTTGCTCTGCTCTTTTGAAAACTTTAATAAGAAAAATGTACAAGTGTTGAGTCTATTTATCATTGAATAATCAATGTAGCAATCTAGTCGAGAACTCTGAAAATCATTTCTCAATCACTTAAGCAATTACTCTACATGTGTTTAAATCAATTTTGTGTTATCCATGGCATTGGAAGTTGACAAGTAATTGAATTTCAAAATGAGAGGTGGAAAATGTCATGAGAGCTTTTCACTTTTAAAACCTTATAAATGTTAAACAGACCTAGACGACAGCTGGTTGGCTTGATTTTCCTTCTCTTTTACAACTCATCATATTTCTTGTACTTTCTCCGAATCTCCTATCTTTCCTCAACCTTGGTTATTTACTTTATTTCCTTGAAATGGCACGAGAACAAGCTCCTCATTATTTCACTCAACTTTACCATGGTTTATCTGGAGATTCAGAGATAATATCTTCTCCAAGTTTCTGAAAACTTTATTAATTCTGGGGTTTATCTAGAGACTTGGCGTCTTTGCTTTATCTCGTAATCTTTGAATCTTTCATATCACTCAGGTTAATCAAGCGACTTAGCGCACACTGTTCATCTAAGTTTTGATTGACGGTTCTCATTTAATCCGAGCACTCCTCTTGACTCAGGTTCAATCTAGAGATTCAGTGACCAACTAAGTATCTTGATCTATGAATGTTTACCTTAACTCGGGTCTAGTCTGGAGATTCAAAGATAAGGCCTATCTCTAAATCACTGAATGATTTTCTTGACTTGGGTTACATTACGAGAACTAGCACCATCCATATATATTTTATTTCATCAACGGTCCTCTCTGAATCTCTAAATGATTTACTTATCTTTTATTTCATCCTGAGATTCAGCGCTAGCCACACAAACTTTACTTCACCTCTGGCTCACCTTTTAACCTTGATTAATGCCTCTCTTTGTATCTCTGAATCTCACAATGTAACACTACTTGACTGCAATTAGATTTGGAGATTCATAGATAAAGAAAACTCAAAGTTTCTGAATAAAACCTTTAACTCCAGTCACATTCTGAGATCATGTGCACACCACACGATCTGAAAGATACCAATGATTCTCTCCGCATCTCTAAAATAAAGCAAGACTTTGAATTTTATCTGGTGATTTAGCATTAGCCGTAGATCATTATCTTTATCAATGGTCCAGATCTAACTGCAGCAAACCTTACTTTATTTTGAGCTAACCTATCTTGACCCTGATCAAATCTAGAGATTTAGAGATAACTGGGTCTCTAAATTACTGAATACTTTCCTTAACTAGAGTTCCATTTGAAGATCATGTGCTAGCCCTAGATCTTGATCTCAATCAATGATCATTTTTTAATCTCTTAATCCATTTTTTCTTGACCAATTCTTTCTGAGATTAGGATACAACCCTTGATCTTGCCCTATATCAATGAATCACACTGAATCTCTAGATCTTTGACTTAACTCTTCTTTAGTTCCAAGATTTAGAGATAATATTATCTCTAAATCTCAAAAATAAACCCAACTTGACATGCCTTGACCATGGGTTCCATCTTGAGATCACGTTCCTAAAGAGGTCTCTAAGTCATTGAATAATTGTCTTGACTCTAGTTTAATTTAGAGATTGAACACCAACTGCTCATCTTGTTTTATATCAACAACCCTCGCTAGATCTCACAAGACTTTATCTAACTCAAAGTTTATTCTGAGATTTAGAGTTAAAGGAAATATCGTGATCTCTAGATAAAACTCTTAACCATGATTTAATCTAGAGACTTGGATATAAATGTTTTTGCTAGATCGTTGAATGCTTTCTTAACCTCGAGATCTGCTCTTAGACTTAGTGCTAGCCACACAATTGATATTGCATCAACAATTAGTTCTTAATCTCTTAAGTTTTAAGTTAACTCAACTCACATTTGGAGATTCAGTGACAAGGAAAAAGTGCAACCATTTCAAGACTCTGGTTAGATCATGACATTTAGAGATAAACTTTATCTCTAAATATCCAAATGCCTACCTTATCCATACTTAAATCATGAGATCTAGCACTAGCCACATGATTAGAACTGCATCCATGACCCTCACTAGATCTCTGAACAAAAATGTTTACCTTTACTTTATCTCATGACTCAGCACCAATTGTAAGATCATAAAGGCATCAACATCCTGTAATTGATCTCCAGATTTCAAATGACTTAACCATTTCATTACAAGATCTAGCGACTAACATTAGTTGTTATGTCCTTTACGTCATCTCTAAATCATTGAATTTAATACCTTAACCACCAATATCTTGAGACTTAGAGATAACTATTGCGTCGGGTTTCTGAACACTTGAACTAACTGTCAACCTTATGAAACTTAAAGACTTAAAATACATGCTCAAAAAGGTCAACTTGAAAACATAAGACTAGGGCACGATTTTTGCAATTTTAGGCAACATAAACCCTACCAAGGACAACTAGGACTTAGGATTTAGGGTTTACATGCATTTTCAAAGTACAATTTCTTAGGATACAGATATTTTCAGAAACATTTGAGGGCACACTTGAAAATACTTCAATGTTTATGGCACAAACTAACACTGGGAACCAACATTTTTAGCTTGACTCAGAAAACCTAAAATAGACCCAACAATGGCTCTATCTAAGGATGCTTTGAATGCAATTTCAATGCAAGAAACTAGATCTCTGGGATGGAAGACCACAATAAGACTAACCTACTACAGAAATAAACACACAACTTGGAAACAAACACACTTGTACATAGATTAAAAAACTATTCTGCATGGAAAGCAGAACTTAATTAAAGAAAAGATTTAAGAATTGTCCATGCACTAGAAATTCAAATACCTCACCATCTATATTTTTCAGAAGATATGAATGCTTTCCAAAAACTTGATAAATAATAGAAGGTCTCAACCATAAAGATTCAAACTTTTTATGCTTTCCTTTATCCTCAGCCCTGGCATTCCATTGCAATATCATGTTCTTTGGCTGGAATTTTATGGTACTAGCCCTTTTGTCAAATAAGTACATCATCTTTTGTTGATTTCTTATGTTTTTATTTTGTCCTTCCCTTCTACTTTCATCAAGCTCAATCAACTGGATCATCCTATCTTGTAGAACATCATTTACTTCTAGCTCTTTACCCATAATAAACTTGTAAATAGGCAGAAAATTATTCACAGGAAACCTGGCCTATACTCCATATACTAGTTCAAAGGGTGACTTACCAGTAACCACTTTGATTTTCACTCTATCAGCCCATAAGGCTAATTTTAGTTTTGAATGCCATGCCCTCTTATTTTTCTCTAAGGTCTTCTTCAAGATATGCAAAATTATTTTGTTGCTTGATTATGCTTGCCCATTTGCTTGTGGATGATATGGAGAGGAATATGATATGGCAATTCCATTCTCATCACATAATTCTTAAAACTCTCTAGACCTGAAACATTTGGCATTATCTTTTACTAACTTTAAAGGGACACCAAACCTATTCAAGACATTTTCCATCAAAAAATTGATAACAACTTTACTGGTTGTTCCTTTTGTAGGGATTTCTTCAATCCATTTTGTAAAGTAGTCTGTAGAAACCAAGATCCAGTTATGTCCACCACTGGAATTTTCTGCAAATTCTCCAATGAAGCCAATTCCCCACATAGTAAAAGGGGTCTGAACTTGTAATGTATTTAACAATAGAGCACCTGAGAATTTCAATTTGGAAGAAAATATTTGAGAAGGTTCACATTTGTGTACAACACTGAAAGAATCCTTGAAAACATAAGGTTAATAGTAACCAGCCCTCAAAAAATTTTGGGTAGTGGTTTTAGCAAAAAAATTCCCGCCACACAAGCTTGCATGCATTTCTTTCAACACTCTATGAGCTTGCCTTTCATCTAGACACAGCAAGAGGACACCATCTATGTTCTTCCAGTACAGTTCTCCTTGTACTAAGGTATACTTATGGGATTGCAATCTTATAGTCCTTTTCTAGTTGTCACTCATAGTACCAGGGCACTTGGCATTTTTCAGGAAGTATACAATATTAGAATACCATAGTTGTCTTTCAATGCTAATGAGTATTAATTCTTGCAACTCCATATTATTCACTTGCACTAAATCCATATTCTTCTCTTTCATGAGCTTATAAAATCCCAATCCTCTCACTATTTTTTTGATATGGATTTCTAGATTGAACTCTTGCACTCTATTTATCCACTTACATCTTTTCCCAGTAACCTCTAACTAGGTAAGAATGTCTTTAACAGCTGCATGAGGTACATATGCTATTACCTTTTAAGAAACTAGATAAGGCTTGAATGATTTAACAGCCTTATATAATGCATATGCCTTCTTCTCCATCACCTCATAATTCTATTTTGCAGCTTGGAGTGACTTGCTATGAAATGCAATGGGATGTTTATGTCCATCCTCATCCTTTTGCAACAATATTCTAGCTATTGTATGGAAAGATGCAAAAGAGAAAAGTGAGGAAGGGTTTGAATAATCAGGACACCTTAAGACAGGGGCTTCCTAGATTTTTTTCTTGATATTATCAAAGGAAACATGTGCCTCATCATCCCACTAGAACTTAGCATCTTTCTTTAAAAAAATTATTATTGGTTTGACAATTTCTGCAAAATTGATAATGAATCTTCCAACAAAATTTATCTTTCCTAAGAAAGACTGCACTTCTTTGACATTTCTTGGGACAAGGAACTTTTGGATTGCTTCTATCTTCTCAGGGTCAATCCTTATTCATTCCTATGATACAATGTGCCCCATCAACTTTCCCTCTGTTACTATAAATTGGCACTTCTTAGGATTCAGAGACACACCATACTCAATAGCCTTGATGAATACCTTTTCAAGATGATCACAATGGTCTTTTGCTTCCTTAGAATATGTTGTCAAGTCATCTAGATAAATAATGATAAATAAATCAATAAAATCCTTGAAAGAAACATCCATAGTCCACCCTTTTGTTTCTCAAATTATATACACTCCTAGCCTGATTTATTTCTGCTATGGTCAAGGATCTCTTTTCCTCATCACTTGGCATTCTAAAATGGGGATGCTCCTTATCGTCACCTACTGCATTCATAGTTCTTTGTGGCATAATACCAGCTTCATCCTCTTATACAAAAACAACTTGTGGCTAGTATTCTAGGTATTGTTCTCCTCTATTACTTACATCTTTAGGAGGATCATTATCTTCTGAATACCATGGGTAATCTATTATTACAGTAAACATATTGACAGTAGGGCCTTCTTGTCTTGAACTTGTATGTTCATTTCCCTCCTCCATTTGATCAGCTAGAGCTTGGGCTACAACACATTGGTAAGAAGAATGAGGCATGTTACAAGTAGCACACCAAGGGGTATTCTCCACATTGTTTGTGCTATTTCTATTTAGAGGATTAGGGGTTTCTTTTATCTTCTGGTTCTCTTGATTCTCAAGGACTGGCTTTCCATCTTTCCAAATTTTTTTATATGGCATGTCCCTTAAATTTGGTTGTCTATCATACCTATGGTATTGATATTTGTTATCATGAAAACCTTTGTCATTTTTGTCTATCTTGACAATAAGATCTTTGACTTCACTCATCAACTTATCAACCCCATCATCCTCCTTAACAGGTTTGCTTGTTTGTCCTCTTTTCTCCTTCCATAACTTATCATCTTCTCTCTTCCCCATCTTCCCTGAGGCTTGTCTATTACTCTCAATATCTATTGTTGTTTTGTAAGCATCTCTTAGGGTACATGAGTTCTTATCCCTAAGAAGATAGGACATATTCCCATCAACACCATTAAAAAATGTGGTTAAACACACTTGCTCATCCAATATCAGGACCTGAAACAGCTTGTTCATGGCTTTCTGAAATCGATTGTTAAAATCAGCCATGCTTTCATTAGGGAACTTATTGATATTATTGAATTTATTTAACATTTAACCTGATTTGACATGCTCTTAGTATTTTTTGCTAAAATATCTGACAAAATCATCCCAATATGCTATGCTATCCTTAGGCAGATTCCTAAACTAGTCCCTAGCATCTTCTATCAAAGATTGGACAAAAAGCTTCATTATAACATCTTCATTCTCAATTTCAAAATCAGTGATCTTGTCAGTAAAATCTTTCAAGTATTCTACACAAGTAATGACATTATTACCAATGAACCTAGGGATTCAGTCTCTTACCTCATTTGGGATCATATTAGGATGACTAGGAATGCCATCAAAAAAAAGAGGATGATATCTATCCAAATGGACAAGTCTTCTTTGAATTTTTCCAAGGGTATTGTTTCCACTTGTGCCTGCTGCACCTCCTTGGTTTTGAGTAGGCTGAGGGGCACCTTTCTTAGGACCAAAAATTTGAATAGTTGGCTTCGAACCACCTGATGGGTTTTTTTGTAATGTCCCAATAGAAACTGGCATTGAACTACTTGCAGTAGTATTTGTAGTAGCATGTAGGAAAGCTATTCTCATTTTCATGTCAGCTACAGCAACTTCTAACTCCATTTTTTCTAGCTGCTTAGCCAAGTCTTCTTTAGCTTTTATAGCTTGCTCAAGTTTTATGTCAACTTGGGACATACCAGTAGGGGTAAATTTGTCTTGTTTAGGCTCATTTCTGCTTATACCAACAGCTTTCTACTTACCATTATCAGAAGCATCCTTGTCATTTTTCTTGAGATTTTCATTTTGCTCAATCTCGTACGGATGTAATTGCCTCAAAGCAGGTCCCTCTCTTTCAAATTAATCTTTCTTGGGATTTTATCTATTAGTAGTAGCTTGTTGCCTCAAGGCTCCAATATTACCGAACAAATCTTCATTCAAACCTTTGAACTCCTCATTTAAACTTTTGGCCTTAAGTTGATTGTTCTTAGTCTTTTTCAAGAGTTCTTCTCTTTTAACTAAAAACTCATAAATTTATTGCTCACACTTCTTCCTTGCATTTTCTATTTATAACAACTGCTCTCATTCCTTTCTTCTCAAGGCTAGAACCTCATCATGCAATTTTTTAGAATCATAGGATGCAGTTTCAGCAGCAAACGTTTCTCCTTGTTGGTCTAGAGTTTCTTCTACAAACAAGAAACATGAATTTGTCATTTCTCCATCTCTAAAAGGATCAAAAGATGCATTATATATAAGGGCCAACTGGCCTTGAATGCTTAGTACTTTCAGAAGAAGATGAGAGTCTTTCAAGGATAGGGTTTTCCATTCTTCCATTGAATACTTTGGGGGAGTTATGGTTAGACCCACCTCTTTTAGACCTTTTCTTCCTACCAGGTGTGTGGAGCTCTTCTCTTATGTTAATCTCTATATTATTTCTATAATAGGACCTGGTATTTCTTTGCTGACTCATTTTAAATTAAACAAGAATTTTCAAGATTTCAATATGCTTACCAACATTGGAATGCACAGAGTACAAAGTTGCCACCCACAATAAGTATGGGAAATTTTACAAAATGATCAACAAATAGAATAACAAAATATTAATTCTTGTGAACTTTAAAACCCTGTTGCTAAGACCCACTTATCCCCCAGTAGAGTCATCATTTTGTTAGAGATTTTTCTTTCAGAACCTTTATTAAGCATCAATGCTTGACTCTATGATTTCGAAGACTTGATTCAAACAAGGAAAAGTCTAATTGATGAGGATTTGGTTCTCCTTCTTCTTTGATCTCTATAGACTCAGGCGGGTGTATCATTCACATCATCTATTCCTTTGTCCAAGTTATCCTTTTGTGGCTTGTGGATGGTCAATGTTTAGCCTCATCCCTTTTTTAATCCGGTGTCGCACATGTCAAAAACCCTAGCATTCAGTTCTTACATGTAGCATAGAATTTGGAGGTGGGGGCTATTCCTAGAATATGGTTAGAAAATAGGGTTCCTTTTTTTTAATGAATTGGAGGGTGTTCCGCATGTCAATAGCTTAATGTCCTGAAAAAATCATAAAAAAACAAATGAAGTCCTAAAAAAATCTTTAAAATTAAATAAAGTCTTGAAAAATTTACAAAAAGTGTAAAAATTTCTAAACAAAAGCATAAAAAAATTAAAATATCTTAAAAATCCAAATAAAATTAAATAAACTTTTAAAAAAATCCAAATAAGTGTCAATTTTTGGCACTAATGTCATTTCATTTTTCATTTTTGTTTCCTTTTCAATAATTGTCCCTTGCAACAAGATAGATATTTCAGCAGACACAGTCAGAAGATGTATAACCCTATGCTTCATGAAACATGCATCAATAGACAAACCCATCCAATCATCTCAGTAATCAATTTGATTTAACTTGTTGCATCAACTGGTCTTCATTGTCTTGTCTTTCATTATTTTTTATTATACGGGATGCGTCCTTCCCAAAACCAGACATTGTCATTATTTATCATGTGTCTTATATAATATGTGTCCTTCTTGAAACTAGACACACCAATCATTATTATCATTAAACTATAAACTTTGGAAATTAGATCTAATTAGTTGTTGGATTGCTTGGTTTAGTAAGTCTTATCTTTCATTGATTTCATTTTAATATTGTATTCCTATGCTACTCAAGGATATCACTAAGTGATGAGAGTGGCCAAGATGGTTCGTAGTCTTTTATTTTTCTTTTGTCTTATACATCATTGATTTTATGTTTCACCATTTTCCTATTCTAATCAAGGATACCGCTAATTGATGAGATTGGCCAGGATGGTTCATGGTCTTCTATTTTCTTTGTCTTCTGTTTGTGGGAATTTTTCATGAAGTTTTGGTAAATGTGTCTTGGGTGTCTATGTTGGCACATTCACTTGTTGACTGTTGCACATTCCTCGACCATTGATGTGTGCATGCTTTGTAATAATTCATAGAATTTAACCACCAAGATCTGTTGCATGTAAAATAACATGTTACAAAAGCAAAGCTTGGAGACAAAACTCAAAATGACCTGAAAGACAAGATATTCATTCAAAGAGGGAATACAAAATACAAAGAGATCAAACCTTACAAAGGTGATCGAAACCCTAAAAGAGAAACCCTAAAGGGGAAAAATCTAGGTTGCATAATAATAATTAATAAAAGAATTAATTATTATATGCCTAAAGTTTAGCTTAAGTGAAATAGAGATAATAAGTGACTTAATAATTAAATCAAGATGATTTAATTAATAAGTGGAATCACTTTATTACTCTAACATGTTTCAGGATGGATTGGGGCATTTCTTGTTTGCATTATGTTTGATCTCATGCAAAAATGATCATAGGTTCACTGTAGCTTGATATATGTTAAAATGTGACACATCCAATTTATTACATCAAAAAGCTCTACAAAAGGTAAATAGTGCACTAATAAAGAAAAGATAGGATTGATGTAAATGCTTTCTTTTAAATTTTATTGGCTCATGTTCTCTTGTGTTGGCTTTTTTTTTCTTTTGTGTCCTTCCTTGGTCAATCTTGTTTCCACTTGGTTGGTCTTGTTTTGGTCTTCTGTTCCTAGCAATTTTCTCAAAAAATTTGCCTCTTCTTTCAATTTTTCACCCAATTTTTTTATAGGGGACCCTCACAGCTTTTTGTGTTTGAGTCATCCTTTTAATGTAGTTTTTCATATTTTCTTTGAAACAACTCTCATAATTGCAACATTTTCCTGTCATCTTACATCTGGTATTGAAAATAATTCTCCTCAGAACACGTTCTTCGTCCACTCGGTTATTACACAAAGATCTCCTTACCATCAGGTTTTATCCAGCTTTAGGTCCACTTGGGGAACCCTTAAGATCCTCTTGTACTAAAAAATTCCTGTGACTTTGTCCATTTCCATCAGAGTGTCTACACTTGAAAGATCTACGCCCTTCTTTTCCACATCTAAAACAATTACCACTAAAACCACCTCTACCTCTTCCTCAGTAAGAACTACTACCTCCTCAGTAAGAGCTACCACCTTTCCACTCGGTCTTGCTTTTATCAAGAATTTTCCACTCAGGTTTTCCCTTATCTTGCACAGAATTATCAGATATGCCACCTTCACCATTGGAACTACCTCTGCCTCTCTAGAATCTACCACCTCGACCTCTTTGTCTTTTTTGATACTTCTTTGTCAAGATCTCCTCATCTTTCAAGGCATATTGATATGCTTCTTCCACACTATCCAAATTTTCAAAACTTATCAACTTTCTCAACCTCATCATCAACATGTCTAGATTTGATGTCCAATCTATAGAATTCCTCAGTGTATTCCTTCACAATCATGTCCTTTTGTCTAAGGTTATGCATCTTCCTCAACAAGCTAACTTGGTAATCAGTAGGAAGGAACTTCTTCTTTACCTTGTTCACCATTTTCAACCAAGTTCTGATCTGTTCATTTCCTCTTCTTTTTCTATCAGTTTGCAAATGCTCCCACCATAGTGAGCCATGACCTTTCAAGCTAGTGACTGCAATTTTCACCTTCCTATTATCAGGATTACTTTCAAACTCAAATAACTTCTCCATATCAAATATCCAAACCAGAAAAAAATTAGTTTCCAACTTGCCATCATAAGGAACAACTTCAACAGTAGGCTTTGAATGTGCCCTAGACAATACTCTCAGCAATATTTCCTCATCTTGATCTTCTTTAGGCTTTGGATTTGGTTCTACTGCTTCATCATCACTCACATCATCAAGATGCCCTCCTCTTCTCTAGGTTGTCTCCACAACATCTAATCTGGTTGCAATTTGTCTCAACATGTCCATTATGGCATTATCATCATTTCCTTTGTCTCAAACCATCTTGACGGTTCCTGTAAGATCGTTACCCTCTGCAAGTTATAGGTCAAATGCGTAGATCTTCCACCCTACAACCTAAACAACTTAGGGTTCTATACAATCCAATCTACCAAGGATGAACTTAGCTCTGATACCACCTGGTGCAAGGTAGAACAGGGGAAGTCAGGGCAAAAAACACACCCAACTATCCAGCCACCCTGTGAGTAAACACAATGAAAGCACACAACAAAGAGAATAGCACAAAGGAGAGAAGGAAAAGAAAATGTCTTTTATTGCTTCATGCAATTACAGCATACATGCCCAGCTGTGAGGCCTTCTAAGTTACGACCAACAAGATTTACAAAATATTGACTTAATCTATCTTCTAGTTTCCCATATCATCATCTACTACTTTCCCTACTAGCCGATACCTAACCTACTCCTAGACATCTGGTGCAGGAGCACCCTTGAGATGCCATCAAATATGGTGGTCTCTTGTCTTTTTTGTGTCTTAGTGTGTGTAAGACCCTCTAGTAGGTCAATGTAAATACATAAGGTAATGTTGACCAAGAGTAGTTTAGATAGGTTTCTTTTTATGCTTCATTTTGGTTAGTTTAGCTCTTTTTGGCTCTTGTTTAGTGGACTGTCCTTGATGATGTCATCAATGGGAAGAGTGATGTCATGGTGGTACTTAGGTTCCATGGATACCCTAGGTAGTCTATCTAAAGTTAGCTAAGGTATATGGGTGGAGAAAACACTTAAAAAGTGTGATTGGCTGAAAAATGAAAAATGTTGCTATGCAACATGAGCAACTTTTCAAAGTTGCTGACAACATTTTGTTGTCTAAAGAAATTTGAGATTTTAAGAGTTTTGAACCCATATAAGGGTGGTAACATGTGTTTCTAAGCCATATAAGGTGGAAAAACCCTAATTGTGAGGGTTGGAATTCATTTTTGTATGGACTGCTATTTGGAGCAAGAGTTTTTCTGGAAAAAACAGCAGATTTGAAGCATTTTGGGTTTTATTTGAAATGGAATGGATTATTTTGTTTTCTATGATCATTGTAGGTTTTTTTTCTAAATGATACCAATATTTTTCATTCATTAAGTTTCTTTTTAGTCATGTTTGGTTTGTGGTTTAAAAATTCTTTCAGTTTGGGACTGTTTGCTGTCCCGTTTTGAGCAAGGGGCAGAGATGTGGACCTAACTCCACTTCCCACCGTTGGTTCTGTATGGCCATCTAGGAATTGGGAATAGGTCCATGGAGCTACCATTTTGTGGAAGGAGGAGCTCTCAAATTTATGGCTTGTATTTTTAAGCACATGCCCTAGGCGAGCTAAACTCATAGCCCGGTTAGAGGAAGCAAGTGACAGTTGGTTTAAAAATTGTAGGGGGTGTTCTCATGAGCCAAGAATGCCATGGATGTGTTGATTGATGTTTTTCAGGTGTTCCCTAAGGTGGAGGAGTTCCCAAAGATCCAACAAGATGAGTTTTGAAGCCCAAGACCTCAAACTGGTCCAAAAACAAGAAAGAAGCCATTTTCAAGAAGTACGGTGTAC
>MU227515.1:932197-942419 GCA_018584345.1 Thuja plicata
TCCTTGGTTGGAGAGGAAGAACTGATTCTTCCAAGTGTTGAAGGGTGGATTGAGGAATCCCTAGAGGCCCTGAGAGAGAGGCCTACTAAGAGTTTCAAGAAAACTCAGAAGGTTACCAAGGAGGCTCCCTATCAACATCCTTATTTATACTTTCCAAAGGGGCTTACAAAGATGGAAGGCTGACCACCAACGGTCCACACACATCCCAAGATAATATCCAAATATTAAATGTGCAACAAGAAATTAAATACAGAAGTTGACTTCAACGGAAACCAAACACAGACAATCTTGGTCAAGAAGAATCGAGCATCAGGTTCACTCAGCACAGGAAGGAATGCTTGGCCAACACTGGGTAGCTAGGAAATATTAGGAACTCGGCCAACATTGGACAGCTCGGCACACACTGCAACTCGGCAAGAACTACAACTCAACAAGAACTGGAAAAATGAACAAAGATGAGAAGGATAGTAAGGAAACCCAAGATGCTCCTGCATCACAAGTATCCTCGTTATTATCAATTTTTTTCTTTTTATGTAAGAGTCATCCTTTTTAATGTGGTTTTTTTCTTTGAAATAATGCTCAAAATTGTATTGTCTCAAAAAGGGGCAAAATTTAGACAACTAAAAATGGTCATCTCCCCAAGGACCCCATTTTTAGTCGTCATTTGCATCCTTAGTCAATTTTGTCCATTTTTTATAATTTTTTGTCATTTTAGGTTATTTTGAATATTTTTTATTAGTTGTCATCCTGTCATGTATCTTGGCCATCTTGTCACATTTTTATCTTCTGACATGAATAATTAAATAATTTTGATGATTATTTAATTAATATCCTAATCTTTATCCTTAGGGAATTAATAATTTAACTAATCTCCTATGTCCCTGTGTCCCCTTAGACAAAAATAAGTTTATGCATTTGATGTCTTTTATTTTACATTTTAATATGCAAATAGTTATTTATTTTATATTTAAATATAATCTCATTTAAATGTCTTTAGGCTTTTGGGAGGGAAACTTGGAAATTTAATATTTGGATTTTATTATTATTCGTTGGCTCTTCATTTCCCCTGTCTATCTGTTTCTTCTTCATGACCATTCAATTTTCAAGTCATTTTTTGATTTAATGGGTTTTCTTCTTCTTTATTTGGCTAACCACGATTCGATTATCCTCATTGTTATTTTGTTTTTCATACCTGCTTTTCAATTTCATTAGTGCAATTGTCAATAAAGAGAGACATCAATGAAATAACCCCAAGGATATTTTCTCCAAAAATTTTAACCAAAATATTCTCAAGAAATTTCAACAATAATTTGCATGCAACTGGTTTTAATTAATTCAACAATTTATATTGAAAATCATAAAAAATAGAATAGAATAGAGATTTTGAAATGAAATATGAATATTGCATTTACGTAGAGTGAAGTATGAACTCGAAGCACTAAGTAAGACACCTAAGTGATATTTCCAACAAACAATGGGTTTTCATCCACTGCCTCCAAGCTTGAGGATTTTTGTCTTCAAACCTGTTGAAAGCCAAAGCTTCCCACAATTCTCCAAGAGAGAACATAATCAAAACATATACAAGGCATGTTGAAAATGAGTTTCTCCATGTTCTTTAATACCACATCCCTGCGACTCTTTGTTCCCTCTATCTGTCTCTTGGAATTCCCTTTTTTGTCTCTTTATTATTCCCCTCTTTTAAATTAAAATGACTTTATTATTTTACATTAGGCTCCAAATAAGTCATTTTAATACTTTATTAAGTTGTCATTTAATTTGATATGATTTGACAACTTTAAAACTTAATTGTTTGATTAACTCCTAATGTCCCAAAAAAAGGGACATTACGATCCTCCCTCCTTAGAGATTTTTTTTCCTCAAGCAACCATGAATCTACATAACAATACCAAGATCTCATGTCAACCTCAAAAACACTACTTCACCAATCCGTTTCGCCACTTTGAAAATAACAGCACTATGCCTCAAGCTCTAAAGAAACTCATCATGATCCATAAGAAATAGAGAACTCATCTTGTCAACACTCGGATCCCAAACCAATCCAATCCTCTAGTTATGGGCATAGAAATAGAATTTTTTCATCATACAATCATCATATATAATCCACCTGTGACACAAGATCCTCAAAAGGATGCACAAGATGAATCTCATATGCACATTGATCAACTCATTAGACCTCTAGATGTTTTTTTAATAACTCAGGCTAGAAATAAGAATGATGTTGATGGTGCCACCTAATTTTATTTGAATCCAAATATAGTCTCCATATATCTTCTCATTTGTAGTTTTCTTATTTGGCGGTCTCTTAGGAAGGTATCCAACCATGTCATAAAGTGAACTAACTTATACCAAGATGAGAATCATATTCCATCTCAATTCCAGGATCCCATACCTTATTATTTCCACCAAGTCCAATGTTGCAATCAAGAGTAGTTCCATCACCCAACTCAAATAGAACTTATAGTCGGATTGAATAGCCCGAAGTATGAATTTGAAGAACAAAGTGAGACACCTAAGTTATATTTCCAACAGACAATGGGTTTCTGCCCACTGCCTCCAAGCTCAAGAATTTTTGTCTTCAAACCAATTAAAATCCAAAGCTTCCCACAATTCTCCAAGAGAGAAGCATAATCAAAACATATACCAAGTATGTTGAAAATGAGCTTCTTCATGTTCTTTAATACTACATCCTTGTGACTCTTCATTTTCCCTTTGTCCGTCTCTTGGAATTCCCTTTTTTGTCTCTTTATTATTCCCCTCTTTTAAATTAAAATGGCATTAGTAATTTTCATTAGGCTCCAAATAAGTCATTTTAATACTTTATTAAGTTATCATTTAATTTGATATTTTTTGACAACTTTAAAACTTAATTGTTTGGTTGACTTCTAATGTCCCAAAAAAAGGGTCATTGCATTCCTCCCTCCTTAGAGATTGCTTGTCCTCAAGAAATCATGAATCTTCATAACAATATCAGGATCTCATGTCAACCTCAAAAACACTACACCAATCTGTTGCGCCACTCTAAAAATAACAGCACTATGCCTCAAGTTGTGAAGAAACTCATCATGATCCCTAAGAAATAGATAACCCATCTTGTCAACACCCAGATCCCAAACCAGTCTACTGCTCTGGTTATGGGAATAGAAACAAAAATTTGGTATCATACAATCATCATATATCATCCACCTGTGTCGTAAGATCCTCAAAAGGATGCACAAGACGACTCGCATATGCACATTGATCAACTCATTAGGCCTCTTGATGTTTTGATATAACTCGGGCCAAAAATAAGAATGATGTTGATGGTGCCACCTAATTTTATTTAAGTCCAAATATAGTCCCCATCTATCTTCTCATTTGCAATTTTCTTATTTTGTGGTCTCTCAGCAAGGTATCCAACCATGTCATAAAGTGAACTAAGACTTATACTAAGCTGGAAATCAGATTCTAAATCAATTTCAGGATCTTGTATCTTATTATTTCCACTAGTACCAATGGCACAATCAAGATTAGTTCCATCACCCAACTCAAAAAATGGCTTTTCGTATGTATTCTCATCACCCATCTCAAGCATTGGGTTATCAGTGATCACCTCAAATTGAGTCTTCCATCCATGTTCATGCAAACCAAAAGAATTTATGGTATGATGCATATCAAAATCTGACCTTGTTTCATACCTATCAATAGTATCTCCATAGTTGTCTCTAGTTATACTGTCCTATTAAGAAGATGTTCCTCTATTGCAAAATCAGCACTACTGTCATCAACTTCTTTTGATTATTCTAAATGTGTGCCAAAATTTGTTTTGTCAATTTCATTATTCACATATTTATACTTAATAGTTGTACACTCAACCAAGGAATCATCTTGAAGTTATTCATGCTCCATGGAAATCTTTCTATCAATATTTTATGCTTTAGCTTCCTCATTGATGAAGTAAGGTTTCAATTTCACACATTGTTTGAAAACACTGCTGACCAACTCATATGCAGTTGTAGAAACATCTTGTTCTTGTCTCATAACTACCAACAATAAAGACATAAGGGACAAGGGAATAACATCACATTCATCAATGATTAGGATCAAAATGGTTTACATGCAATAATTTATATTTTCTTCATGATCCTTACTGATTGTGGCTATAAAAATTTAAAACACTTTGAGAATGAGATCAAACAGTCCAAATCAATGATAAAAACTCAAATTCTGACACTAGCCATTAATTATAGAATCTTCATCCTCCTACCATAAGAAGAGCTCCTGGTATCTCATAGCCCAAGAAATCTATCAATGATTAGTTGTAGAATCTCCCACATTATGTCATATTTATAAGGTACATTAGGAGTTGAGATCCTCATAATGTTGCTAAGGCAAGTGTCGACTGCAAGTTTTACATCTTCATCTAAATACCTCATCATTTGGGACTAGCTAAAGCAACCAAAAAACCCTCTTTTGTACATTTCAACCCTTTAAAATCTAACTGGTCCAATTTTGTCAAACACTTTTCCGTTTCCCTTAACCTGTCAAGTTAAGAAAAACATTCTTGGACTGATGTTGGAATTCAAGTTGTTTTCCTAAAGAATAGAGCATTTCACTCATCTTTATAACTTCCAATGAAATCTCGGAGTTAATAATTCTGAATGAATTCTAAATTTTTCTCTTAAAGGACTATTTCATGTATTTTCCATCACCAAATTGAGCACAGCACATAGGCTAGCAGCTTGGTTTGTGTTATGCCAAGTCAGCAGATAGCCTTTGCACTTATTTTAATTTTTGCTACAAAATCACAATGTTAATGGTTGTATTGCATTGAATTTCCTGACCTCACTACCAACTAAAGAGTTGAAAACCATGATATTTTCAAAGTGTTTGTATTCTCCCACACACTAGTTTGTCATGTCCCAGACTTAGCATTGTTGTGCACCAATTTTCCTTACTTCAATTTACATAAATTAAACCATATAATCTACATAATTTTCTAGTTTCTCACTATGTTCAACACTCTTCATCATAGTCACTTATCTCTGAAAAATAACTATACTACTTCTCTGAATTCTGATTACTTTCTCATGAGTCTTTGTACTACTCTAAGAAAGGGTTTGAACTTTTCAAGTTTACCTTGATGTTTGGTTTTTATATAAATTGTAGCGGCATCCATCTTATTCATAGACTGACTCATTCATTCACCTGTTTGCGCTCGACCTTCCCAGTAGATTGTATGAAATAATATTTGTCAAACACTTAGGACAATAAGAATCCTTGCTAGTTCTAATCCAGGATTACATCACAATTCTCCTACCCATAGAATAGGAATTTTCAAAAACAACTGTATGCTCGTGACATTCAGAAATCTTCACTTGGCATTTCAACAAACATTTGGCAGATCTCTTCTAACAGGAATAATTTTACTTCTTAGGAAAACATAGTGGAATTCATTGTAGTCGTTGGAACTCTACAACAAAGAATTTGAACAGCCTTATGCACCTAGAAAATGTTGGCTGCTATGGTGAATGTTCTCATAGAGAACCCACATTCCCAGTGATCTTGTAGTTGCTTTGCTTCTACCTTTGATCTTAGACCTAGGAAGCCCACGCACAGCAGAGAATATCAACTCACAACACCTGAAACCATTAACCAATGATGCAGACCAAGCTATGAAATAAGTCACTTTAATACTTTATTAATTTGTCATTTAATTTGATATGATTTGACAACTTTAAAACTTAATTGTTTGATTGACTTCTAATGTCCCAAGAAAAAGGGACATTACAATCCTCCCCCCTTAGAGATTTCTTGTCCTCAAGAAATCATGAATCTTCATAACAATACCAGGATCTCATGTCAACCTCAAAAATACTGCTTCATTAATCGGTTGTGCCACTCTAAAAATAACACCACTATGCCTAGTGTTGTGAAGCGACTCATCTGATGACATGTAACTAATTGAATGTTTGACAATGTTAAGTTGAAGATAATGCAAGGCATTAAATTAGTTAATGTATTGTATTGCCATTGATGTCAACTTGATATCATCTATATGGTCATGTACATAATGCCAAAGACTTCAGAGAATCAAAGGAACAAAGGTTATGCTTTCAGAAATGCATAAAATTCAAGCATTCACTAAGTGACAAACAACACCGACAGAGTGTACACCGACGAACAGAGAAAAGAAGAACAGTCACAGGGATACCTGACGATTAGAAGCATAGTGTTGCCCGACAAAGCAAAGCCACAATGATGCCCGATGAACAAAGTCAAAAGGTTTCCTGATTATTAAAATTATAATACTTCCCGACAGACAGAGATCACGAAGCTCACTAGAGTCTCACCAATGGAATTGTCAGTTGTCACTGACAAATAAGTGTAGTGGTGACCGACGGAACAGAAAGTTCAGAAAATGACAAAATATCTATATGGCAGAGCTAAAAATAGACTTAACTAGTTGTCTACTTTTTTTTATTTGACCAGAGATAAGTGATTGATTTAAAGATGATTTGTACAGTTGGCAAGAACATATCTATGAGACAAATCAGGAGTTATGCTTTAAATCTAATTGGTTGGATTGTTTTCCACACCAAGAATCAAGAATCAAGAAACAATGAATATCATGTCTATATAAGAGACAAGCTCAATTCATTTACGAATGGGATTAAGGGGAGTGAATAGAAAGAGGATGCTGAAGAGAAACTGATGAAGAACAACTTCATGCAGTCCTAATCAAACAAGTTGAAGGAAGAGCTAAGGAATTCTATAGACACCGACGAACAGTGAGCACAGTATCACAGAGAAAAAATTATGGAGCACAAAGGATTGAATTGATACATTGGTCAGAGAGGTAATGTACTTAAATAGATCTAAAAATCTGCAATTCAAAGTTGCAATATGAATAGGTCATAGTGTTTCAATTTAACCATTGAAGCATCAAGTCTCTTAACCAAGCAGGACTTAACAGTCTTCTATATATTGAGGTACATCTCAAGGAGTGCCAAAAAGGTTGAGTCATGAAAGTAGCATTGGATTTTCCTGATACCTATTGACAGTCTAAGAAGGAGGTTGATTCAAGGATGGTAGCAATAGATGCCTGATACTAAGTGACAACCTCTATGTATAAAATCCTCTAACAAGGTCGCACTTAATAGTGTGTTTGTAACCTTTAATAGGATTGGCTCCTAATAGGGCTCACTTCAGAAGAGTGAAAATTTAGGGTACCGGCCCCAGTGGTTTTTCCCTTAACAAGGTTTCCACGTTAAAATTCATGTGTTATGTGTGTATGATTCCTTTCTTTACTATTTTGTATCTTACATAGCTAACTCTGGATTGATCGGTATACTCTGCTTATTTATTGAGTTTTGGTAAATAGTTATACTGCTTATCGGTAATCAAGAAAGAATAAGGATTAATAGAGAAAACCGATAGACAGTTAATCATTAGTAGTATTTCATGGCATGCATCAGGTATTGGTAATTATGTTACTCAATTCCTAGATATTGAATATGTGTTTCCCACAAGAGTATTGATAGTAGATCAATTGAGACAGAAGCATGACCACAACTGCATGGTTATAGAGATTTCTTCCTCACTCTCTGATGCTGAATTTGAAGATGTCAAAGATTGCAAAAGTACAAAGAAGATGTGGGACAAACTGAAGCTTGTACATGGAGGTGATACAAATGTTCTGAGAGCCAAGGTAGAAAGCCTTAGAGGAAAGTTTGATGATCTCAGAATGAAAGAAGGATAAAACATCACATAGTACAGCACAAGAATCAAAGTAGTCAACACTATATGAGGAGTTGGAGGTATAGTTGAAGAGGAGATAGTGGTAAGTAAAATCTTAAGAACCTTGTTGCCTCTATATGCTATTAGAGTTTCTGCCATTCAAGAAATGAGAGCAGTAGCAAACAATATAGTTACTCTTGATAGTTTAATTGGTACACTGATTTCATTTGAGATGAATAACTTTGTTAGTAGTGTCTTACCAAACTTAGAGTCTACATTTAAGTCTTCTATGAGAATAAGCAAATCAAGTCATAGACACACATCTAGAAGAGATAGTGAAAGTAAAAGTGAAAGTGAAGAAGAAGATCTAGATGAAATAGAAGCACTTATGGCTAGAAGAATGCAGAGAGGCAAATACAAAGGCAAGTTACCACTTGTATGTTTTAATTCTAAAGAGAATGGACACTTTGTTGCAAGATGTCCTAACAGAAGAAAAGATGAAAGAGTTAATGACAGATCTTTTGAGAAGAAATCTAACAGAAGTGACAACAAGAATTACAGAAGCTACCGACAATCAGAAAGAAGAGATACCAGAGACTACAAGGACAAAGCAAAGAAAGCTAGCTACCTAGCTTCTTGCAAAGATGAAGATATTGACACCGAACCTGATGAAGACATTGAGATGGTGTTTGTGGCTGTGAAAGATGATTCAGATGAAGATGAAAGGTAAGTAGAATCTGCACTCATATCTAAGGTTAGCAAGAATGACATCTGGATTATAGATAGTGGTTGCACTCACCACATAACCGGTGACAAAGAAAATTTTAACACTTTTGAGTATTATAATGGTGGTACAGTAAGAATGGGTAATGATACACCTTGTCTACTTGAAGGTAAAGGAACTCTAATGTTGAATAACCTGATTAAATGTGAAAATACTTATTGGGTAAAAGGATTGAATTATAATCTATTGAGTGTTTCTTAGCTGAATAATTCAGGTCACAGACTAGAATTTGAGAATAAGAAGGCAAAGATCTTCAATGAACAGGAAGATTGATTGGTACCGGTGAACAGACTAAAGGTAGCTTATTCTATCTGAATGATACTAACACCACTTGCTTAATGACTAGAAACGAAGACATATGGTTGTGGTACAAAAGATTGTTTCATGTGAATTTTGACAACATGATGAAAATAAGCAGAAGGAGAAATGTAAGAGGCTTACCAACGATGACAAAGCCCAACAACATCATATGCAAGAATTGTCAAAAATGTAAATGAAAAAGTATAGTTTCAAAAGTAAAACCCATACATCTAAAGATATTCTAGAATTAGTCCATACTGATCTATGTGGACCAATGGGGACAAAGAGTTATTATGGAGATAGATATTTTATTCTCTTTGTTGATGATTACTCTAGAATGATGACAGTTATCTTTCTAAAATATAAATCTGAAGCATTCAAGATGTTTAAATGGTATAAGGCTATGGTAGAAAAACAAAGTGGTAAGGATTTAAAATGCTTAAGAGCAGATAGGGGAGGAGATTTTATATCAGATGAATTCACTAATTTTTGTAATGAGCATGGTATAAAAAGATAGGCTTCTGCACCAAGAACACCACAACAAAATGGGATTGCTGAGAGAAGGAATAGATCCATAGTTGATTATGCTAGAATAGTAATGATAGAGAAAGGCATCACCCAAATCTTCTAGAGGGAAGCTGTCAGTACTATTGTCTACACATTAAACAGAGTACAATTGAAGAAGGACACAAAGAAGATACCCTATGAGCTATGGTATGGTAAAACACCCAATGTAAGTTACTTCAAAATCTTTGGTATTCAATGTTATATCTTAAAGGATGATAGAAATGGAAAGCTTGATGCCAAAAGTGATGAAGGTATCTTTCTAGGGAATTCCACCAAAAGCAAGGCTTATAAATGTCTTATTAAGGCCTCTAACAAAATTGTTGAAAGTGCAAATGTAAAGATAGATAAATATAAAGAAAAGAATGAGCTGGAAAGCACAAAAGAACTAGAGGACTAAAACAAGTTTGTATACTGTGAAGAACCCAACACTCTACCCGAGCAATAGTGCTTAATTCCTAAACAACAAAATGTTGCAACCGATGGTCAGGCTGAAAATACCGATGGTCAGGATAATGATCAAAATAATGTGCAAGGTGATGAAGAATAGAATGAAGGAAAAAATGATGATCAAGTTGATAGACAAAGAACTGAACCTGTACTTCCAAGATATGTAAGAAGGAACCATCTAGAGATCCAGATCATAGGAGATAAGAAATCTTGTATAAGAACAAGAAGTAAGTCTTTAAACTCAAGTTGTTTAATTTTTTAGTTTGAGCCAAAATCTATCAATGTTGCACTTGATAATGAAGAATGGATAAGTGCTATGAATGATGAGATTGAGTAGATTGAAAAGAACAAGACATGGTCACTTGTGCCAAGACCAGATGACAAGAA
>MU227515.1:944472-954719 GCA_018584345.1 Thuja plicata
GTTAAGTTGAAGATAATGCAAGGCATTAAATCAGTTAATGTATTGTATTGTCATTGATGTCAACTTGATATCATCTATACAGTCATGTACATAATGCCAAAGACTTCAGAGAATCAAAGGAACAAAGGTTATGCTTTCAGCAATGCATAAAAGTCAAGTATTCACTAAGTGACAAACAACACTAATGGAGTGCACACCAATGGTCAGAGCAAAGAAGAATAGTCACAGCGATGCCCGAAAATCAGAAGCATAGTGTTTCCCGACGAAGCAAAGCCACAGTGATGCCTGAAGAACAAAGTCAGAAGGTTTCCCAATGAGTAAAATTCCAATGATGCCCAACGGACAAAGATCACGAAGCTAATTAGAGTCTCACCGATGGAACTATTAGTTGTCACCGACAACTAACTATAGTGGTGACCAATGGAATAGAAAGTTTAGAAAATGACAAAATATCTAGCTGGCAGAGCTAAAAATAGACTTAACTGGTCATCTACTTTGTTTTATTCAACCAGAGATAAGTGATTGATTTAAAGATGATTTGTACAGTTGGAAAGAAGATATATATGAGAAAAATTAGGAGTTATGCTTTAAATCTAATTGGTTGGATTGTTTTTCACACCAAGAATCAAGAATCAAGAATCAAGAAAAAATGAATATCATGTCTATATAAGAGACAAGCTTAATTCATTTATGAATGGGATTAAGGGGAGTGAATAGAAAGAGAATGTTGAAGAGAAACAGATGAAGAACAACTTCATGTAGACCTGATCAAACAAGCTAAAGGAAGAGCTAAGGAATTCTGCAGACACCGAAGAACAGTGAGCACAGCATCACAGAGCAGAAAGTATGGAGCATAAAGGATTGAATTGATACATTGGTCAGAGAGGTAATGTACTTAAATAGATCTAAAAATCTATAATTTAAAGTTGCAATATGAACAGGTCATAGCGTTTCAATTTAACCATTGAAGCATCAAGTGTCTTAACTGAGCAGGACTTAACAGTCTTCTATATATTGAGGTACATCTCAAGGAGTGCCAAAAAGGTTTATTCATGAAAGTAGCATTGGATTTTCCCGATACCTATTGACAGTCTAAGAAGGAGGCTGATTCAAGGATGGTAGCAATAGATGCCCGATACTAAGTGACAACCTCTATGTATAAAATCCTCTAACAAGGTCGCACTTAACAGTGTGTTTGTAACCTTTAACAAGGTTGACTCCTAACAGGGATCACTTCAGAAGAGTGAAAATTTGGGGTACCGGTCCCAGTGGTTTTTCCCTTAACAAGGTTTGCACATTAAAATTCATGTGTTATGTATGTATGATTCATTTCTTTACTATTTTGTATCTTACATAGCTAACTCTGGATTGATCGGTATACTCTTCTTATTTACTGAGTTTCGATAAATAGCTATATTGCTTATCGGTAATCAAGAAAGAATAAGGATTGACAGAGAAAATGGACAAACAGTTAATCATTAGTAGTATTTCATGGAATGCATCTTGTAGGGACATAATAATTTGAGATTTATTGATTGGTGGTTAAGTTTGAAGGATAAGTTTTGAAGCCACTGATTCACCCCCCCCCAACTCAGTTATTACTAACATCATCATGATCCATAACAAACAGATAACACACTTGTCAACACCCAGATCCCAATCCAATATACTCCTCTGGTTATGGGAATAGAAACATAAATTTGGCATCATATATCATCCACCTATGTCGCAAGATCCTCAAAAGGATGCACAAGACGACTCCCATATGCACATTGATCAACTCATTAGACCTCCAGATGTTTTTGTTATAACTCAGGCCAGAAATAAGAATGATGTCGATGGTGCCACCTAATTTTATTTCACTCCAAATATAGTCTCCATCTATCATCTCATTTGCAATTTTCTTATTTGGTGGTCTCTGAGGAAGGTATCCAACCATGTCTTAAAGTGAACTAAGACTTATACCAAGCTGAAAATCATATTCCAATTCAGTTCCAGGATCCCATACCTTATTATTTCTACCAAGTCCAATGTTGCAATCAAGAGTAGTTCCATCACCCAACTCAAAAAATTGATTGTCATATGTATTCTCATCACCCATCTCTAACAGCAGGTTATCAATGATCACCTCAAATTGAGTCTTCCACCCATGTTCATGCAAACCAAAATAATTGATGCTATCATGCATATCAAAATCAAACCCTGTGTCATACCTTTCAATAGTGACTACATAGTTGTCTCTAGTTACCTATACTGCCATATTAAGAAGATGCTCCTCTATTGCAAAATTTGCACTAATGTCATCAACTTCATTTGATTGTTGTGAATGTGTGCCAAAAGTTTTTGTTTTTTCAATTTCATTATTCACATCCTTATACTCAATAGTTGTACACTCAACCAAAGAATCATCTAGAAGTTCTTCATGCTCCATGGAAATCTCTCTATCAATATTTGGTGCTTTAGCCTCCTCATTGATGAAGTAAGGTTTCAGTTTCACACATTGTTTGAAAACACTACTGACCAACTCACATGCAATTGTAGAAACATCTTGTTCTTGTCTCATAACAGCCAACAATAAAGACATAAGGGACTAGGGAATAACATCACATTCATTAATGATTCGAATCATAATGGTTTGCATGCAAGAATTTATATTTTCTTCGTGATCCTTAGTGATTGCACGGCTATAAAAATTTGAAACATTTTGAGAATGATATCATCACAGTCCAAATCAATCTATAATCTTCACAAATCTTGAAAATATCCATTAATTCTCTAATCTTCATCCTCCTACCATAAGAAGAGGTCTTGTTATCTCGTAGCTCATGAAATCTATCAATGATCAGTTGTAGAATCTCCATCATTATGGCATCTTTATAGGGTACGTTAGGATTTGAGATCCTCATAATGTCACTAAGGTACATTAGGAGTTGAGATCCTCATAATGTCACTAAGGTAAGTTTCGAGTACAAGTTTTGCATCTTCAATTAAATGTCTCATCATTTGGGACTAGACTAAAGCAACCAAAAAACCCTATGTTGCAAATTTCAACTCTTTAAAATCTGACTGGTCCAATTTTGTCAAACACTTTCCATTTCCCTTAACCTGCTAAGAAGAACATTCTTGGACTGATGTTGGAATTCAAGTTGGCTTCCTAATAAAGAATAGAGCATTCCACACATCTTTATAACTTTATTAAAGGCTCAGACTTAATAATTTCTTAATGACTTCCTAGATTGTTCTCTTAAAGGACTCTTTCCTATATTTTCCATCACCAGATTGAGCACAACACACAGGCTTGTAGGTTTTGTGCTATGCCAATCAGAAAATAGCCTTTGCACTTATTTTAATTTATGTTACAAAATCAAATGTTAATGGTTGTATTGCATTGAATTTTCTGACCTCATTGCCAACTCAAGATCTGAAAACCATGATATTTGAAGAGTGTTTGTCTTCTCCCACATACTCTCATGTCCTAGACTTAGTTTTGTTGTGCACCAATTTTTTGCACCAATCTTCCTTAATTCGATTCACAAAAATTAAAACATATAATCTACATAATTTTCTAGTTTCTCACTGTGTTCAACATTCTTCATCATAAACACTTATCTCTGAAAAGTCACTATACTGTTGCTTTGAATTCTCCTACACGTAGCATAGGAATTTTGACAAACAATTGTATGCTCATGACATTCTGAGATCTTCACTTATTTCACAGAGGCATTTCAACAAACATTTGACAGCTTTCTTCTAACAATAATAATTTCACTGCTCGGGTAAACACAGTGGAATTCATTGTAGTCGTTGGAACTCCACAGCAGAGAATTCGAACAACCTTATGCACATAGAACATGTTGGCTGCTCTTGTGAATGTTCCTAGTGATCTTGTAGCTTCTTTGTTTATGCCTTTGATCTCAAACCCAAGAATCTCACACACAGCAGAGACCATTAACCAATGAGGCAGTCCAAGCTATGAAATATTCCTCCTGAACACTGATGTTTGATGTGTAATTAAAACCTCTACCCAAACTGTCTTAGACCAACCAGCGATAAAATAAAGAGGCGCGATAAATCAATTCATCTATAATTACTCCCAGAACTGAAAGGCCCATCAATTGGTACCCAAATAAGTATGCTAATATTCCCTTAACTGTGGATGAACCAAGATTGAAATAGAGGGGGACTCCAAGGTTATTATTGAGGCTGCTGGTGGTTACTCCTTGGTCGGATGGCATGTTGACCCTATTTTGTCACATATCAGGGGGTTGTTGCTTCACTTCACTGAGTCCACCATAAAGCACATTTATAGGGAAGGGAATTTTGTTTCCGATTCCATGGCAGTTGTGGGTTTGCAGATAGCTGGCTTACGTTGTTGGCGTGCTGCTAATCAGCTACCAAAAATTACTCAGGACCCTCTTGGGCGGGAAACGAGCGGAAGAAATAACTACAACCTAAATGTTTAAAAATCAAAGTCTGATTTGGGTGCCAAAAGGTGGACCCTAGAGCAATATCCATTTGAGCTTGGTTGTTTTTCGCATTTGGAAAGGCCACGTGGCCGCGGATTGTAGGATCCTCAATTCTTTTTGGTGAAGGAGGCGAATTGGTTGCGTCACTCCCTTCATAATGTGTCATTATGTCTTTTTATGCCATTAGATTCATGTGAGATTTTTGGTGATTATTAAAAGATATGACGGAGATTGTTTTGATTGTAATTATGGGTTACAACGCCACTCACACGTGCTAACCTTGGTGGTGGCCTTGGCGATGATTTTTGTGCCTAAAAACAATTGTTTTAGCACGTTTCATACGTGAAATGATAGATTCTTAAAGGCCGGTTATTACCCCATTATTTTCACTTCACGCAACGGCTCTGCTTTCTTTTCGTGCCCTAGTTTTTTATGGTATTGTGTTGAGAAAGGTTTCGGCTCTCACTGGGTGTGGAAGTCTTGGGCTAAGACCGCTCTGAACTACTCTGCAACTATGGGAGGGGATCACCATAGGATTGAACCTGACATAATCGCAGAAGAGTTCACCTCGACCCGATGGTGATGTATTTTTGCAAAGAAGGTGGGATTATGCCGTTCATGAAATGTTTGGTCGGGCACGATGAGATGATTTCTCGCTAGTTCGTCAAACGTTGGAGTGAGAGAAGAGTCACTATTAATGGTATCACCTTTGAGATTAATGAAGAGGTGATTGGTAAAGCCACGGGAATGGAAGCCACTGGCAGGAAGTGGAAGAAAACTACCAAAACCTTGGCCAAAACAGAGTTTGACCAGTTCTTTGGAAATGATGACAAACCTGTGTCTAAGAATGGGGGTTATAGCACGGTCGATCTTCCTGAATTTTGGCTGAGGATGTGCAAGCTCGTGATGAAATATTTCACCTTGGAGGGTATGTTTGGTACATTCTACAACTATCACCTTCCCTTTCTTAATCATCTTACGCATAAATTGATAATTTCCATGCCTTTTTACCTTCTGCACTCTTTAGAGAATACGGTGGCGGCCGTGAATGAGGCCATCTCCCTTGGAAAAAAACCCATTTACCTGCATCAGGGGATTATCTTTAGGATTTACCACTTCCATCGGGCTCTATGCCCTCTGCCCATTGTGGAAATCACCCAACGTGCTCAGCAAAATTTGTCCCCTTCGGTCTCCCTAAATCAAGGTATTCCCTCACCTTCAGAATCCATTGGTGGCCCCACCCCTGTTGTTAGCCCTAATTCCTCTGGTATCCGCCCAACCTCTACACCCCATACGGGCAGCAAGCATGAGTTGACCCTGGATGACTCTCCCCAGCCTGCTAAAAAGTGCAAACAGATCTATATTAACCTGGACTGCCCCCAGAATGTTGACCCTCAACCCACTAGTACCCGCTGGTCCTCTCAGCTTGCCAAAGAAAAAGGGAAACAGGCTATGAAGGAGCTCTTTGATAAAGAGGATGTCTCGGTCGATTCCCCTAGTAGGGAAGACAACCAGACTAATACTGACCAAGAAGAGGGTAAAATTGATAAACAGGAAAATGTGGCCGATGTGGGTAAGGACATTTCTAGCCCGGATAATAGGAATGAGAACCCTAAGTCTGTTGTGGGTACTGGCCTTATTGGAAAAATTAAGTTCCAGATTGTTAATCTGGAGAATTCGGTGGCCAAACTGAATGAAGACTTGGCCAACACTAATAGGAGGCTGGCAGATGTTAGCAAGTTCGCTCTCAAAGTCATGCACACCTCCTCCACTACCCTCTACCTACTAAATGAGCAAGCCTCGGCTGGGAAGACGTCGGTGGAAGGAAACAGAGAACTCTTCAAGTTCCTCAATGAAGAGTGGGCAGACCTGCTGTTGTCGAAGCGCTTATGGGACGGGAAGGGATCCAGCTGAAGATGAAGTGCGAGTTGGGGTTTTGTCACACTGCGGACCCCAAGCTCTATATTATGACCAGTCTTTTTAAGTTATGTTTTAAGTTTAAGACTTTACTTATGTTAAATAGCCCTGCGTGGCTTCGTATGTTTTTTTGGCTGACAAACTTTGATACTATTTATTTTTTGAACACTTACCGCTACTGGTTTAGCTTTTTTTTGTGGTTTTTGATACAGGTAGATGATATTCATGCTTATCTCCTACTGACTTTCCTAATTTAACATGTTGTTAAGTTTGTTATGTTAGCTTCTTGTACCTCGAGTCAGCACCCTCTTGCTACTGCTAATATCAAAAACATCGTTAATGTATGGACTTGTGTCAACCACCACATACACGGCAATTTCTGGTGTTTCATTCTCAGACCAAGCACGGTGTAATATATATTCCACCGCAAATATAATTTTTTCTACAGAGCCAATATTAATCAAAATTTAAAGACTTAATTTCCATAGGTGGAAATACTTCTTAAAAGCCAAAAGTTCAACAGAAATATTATTTAATTTCTAGTATAGCTCACAACTCACGATAAATATTATTTGTTCATTCAAATATGCCCAGGAAATTAGCCCAAATCTTATTCTAAACCTCATCAAAATATAATCTTTATATTCCAATGTAACCGTCAAAAAATTTAATTAGGCAACCACGCTACACTGCTCTGTTACTTACTAAACCTCAGAGGATGATGGCAGAAAAACCAGC
This sequence comes from Thuja plicata, assembly GCA_018584345.1. NCBI lineage: Eukaryota > Viridiplantae > Streptophyta > Pinopsida > Cupressales > Cupressaceae > Thuja > Thuja plicata. The sequence continues at coordinate 951,594 of MU227515.1, forward strand.
TCCGATATTACTGAAATAAAAATATTTTCTCTAGATTTTTAAATAAAAATATTTCCTAGAAACTTCAACAATAATTTGCATGCAACTAATTTCAATTAGTCCACCAATTTATATTGAAAATCATAAAAATTAAACTGGAATAGAAATTATGAAATGAAATATGAATATTACATTCAAATCTTCAGCAAAGCAACAACAAAATGTCCAATCGTAGCCACAAAATTCAGATTGGATAGCCAGAAGTATGAATTTGAAGTACAAAGTGAGACACCTAAGTGATATCTCCAACAGACAATAGGTTTGCGACCTCCAAGCTCAAGAGTTTTCATTCTCAAACCTGTTGAAAGTCAAAGCTTCTCAAAGTTCTCCAAGAGAGAAACATATACCAAGCATGCTAAAAATGAGTTTTTCCATGTTCTTTAATACCACATCCCTGTAACTCTTCGTTTTCCATTGTCTGTCTCTTGAAATTCTCTTTTTTGTCTCTTTATTATTCCCCTCTTCTAAATTAAAATGACTATTAATTTTCATTGGGCTCCAAATAAGTCATTTTAATACTTTACTAAGTTGTCATTTAACTTGATATGATTTGACAACTTCAAAACTTATTGTTTGATTGACTTCTAATGTCCCCAAAAAAAGGGGGCATTACAATTAAAGACAAGAAAGAAGAACAATGAAGCACAAAAAAGAGTTTGCATGATTTCGTTTTTGTTTTACATCACTTTATGCAAATTTCATTTAATCACTTCATTGAGTGATTAGGGATAGTTGAATATGATTTAATGGTTTTTCATGGTTGAGTTTTCATATTCCAGTACTACTATTCATATCAATGAATGCATATATAGTTAGATGTGCAATGTATGAGATACCTTTGGTTATATATAGGCCAAGGTGAATCATATGATAACGCAAGATTATGACAAGTGTCTTGATCTTAAGATAAGAGACATAAAGTGTTAAGTATCTTATGTATACCCTAAGTAAGATGAACCAATAAGATGTGAAAGGGACCTCATGGTAAAGCCAATCTATCCCTTTTCACAACAACAAATTAAAGAAAGTACTCTTATTCATAAAAGATATAATAGTAATTACTAGAAATTAGAAAATATGGATAGTAAAACATAAAAATAATAGACTTTCTATGATGCACTAATATCCACATTACAGTTAGGCTAAGCAAAAGTGTCCATGCTAGTATTTTTTTTCGTGCTAGTGTCCAATTCCAAATTTAAGTTTTTCAACTATGGTGTCATCAATGTTTGTTGCATCCACCTAAGGGCACTATTATCCTTGTATACTTTTTATTAAATAATTTCTAAATTCAAATGTTTAGGATCCATTCTACATTATTGTCAACATAAAAACTCAAACTTTTCAAACACTATAAAAAAGTATGCACGTGACAAAAAGCTTGATTCTCAATGAGCACATTAGATTTGATTACACATGGACCATCCAATAATTCTAATGAAGACTTGACAAGTATTCAATCACATTTTATCCATTAATTGTAGTCTTGAACTTACAAAATAGTTCAAAATTTCATTTTCCCAGATTCTTCCAACTATATGGTTGCACGTTAATTTTTTATCTTTAAATTTTAACATTTCAAAATTAGTCTTCTTATGTTTCCACGCCCTATTTCCTCACCTCTAACTAATTTAGACTCCATATTTCTTATAGGTTTAGTTCACTAATTTCCAATTTGCCGATTTCTTAGTCCTTAATTTTTCTTCATGAAAATTCACTAATATCCATATTAGCATAATTTTAATTTGTTCTCCACCTTTATTTAAATATTAATTTCATTTTTTTATGCAATAAGCAATGCATTACATTAAGATGTATCCAATTCTTAGTTGAACCTTGATTTAAAGCCTACAATTTATTTTGTTAAGTACAAATGAAAAAGAACATTTTGAAAGGGCACTAAAAAAATTGGGAAAGATCTAGCACTTACATTTAACAAATCGTGAATAAGCAACATAAAGGAGCATAAAACCAAGGGCTAAAAATACATTGCAACTTACATGACAACTCTCAAAATTTTCTAAGAAGCAACCAAAGAATTGTAGACTCGTGGTGATTTCAAGTCAAGTGCTCAAAAAAATCTTTACAATTTAGCAATATATCCTCCTACAAACATTATGATATATTTATTGGCTGAACACCCATTTTTGGGAGATGACCTTACATTAAAAGAATTTTTAGGAAGTCAAAACGGGATCATATCTTTTTTTTTCTCTAGTATCCCTCTTAGATAAGATGTATTGCCCGCTAATGTTAAATTTCATATGAAGGGATACAAGATTTGTTAATTTGACACTTCTCAATCCAATCCTTATGGACTATAAGTTGTTACATATACACTCTGAAACTTGCTTACTAGAGGCTTGGGGCACTAGTAGAAATACTTTGTGAAAGGTTTTTGGGCAAAAAGGTTTCAATTGAAATCATATTGTAGCTATAGGGCAAAAGATAGTTATGGTCAATAATATTCAATTGAAAAACAATAGCCAAAACTGAATAAACAAAAAAGAAAAAATGAAGTCAAACATTGTTTTGAATACTAATGTTTTAGTTGAAAGAGTATATGGCAAAAGAATTTCAACCAAAACTATCAAAGTAGTAGCCTAACCGCAAATTTTGAACAAATTCAACAAACTATGAATTACGACTCCACATTACAACTAGAGATATTTTCAAAAAAATCTTAAAATACCACTTTGTAGAAATTAGAGTCTAGATATGATCATTTATTTTTTAATCTTTTAATCATTTGTTTTGATCTTTTTTTATCACAAATAGGTCATTAAAATCAAACATGATATTGATTAGAAATTAAAATATTTTCTCGAATTTGAAATATACAAGACATTAGATGAGAAAATCGTAATGATATTGTGTTTGAATTTGATTGTGTGAGATTTGTAGCATCAATGTTTCCATACGATCTAATTATTATATAATGTTAATGTTTGTAGCTTCAATCATATGATCATTAGAATACATATAATATATGTTGATTAATAATAATATAATATATATGTTATATTATTATTAATCATATGAAATTTAATATTTAATATTAAATTATTATATTATTCTTAATTAATA
>MU227515.1:963795-976800 GCA_018584345.1 Thuja plicata
GGTTGAATGATCTTGTCTTCGTTCATTACAACCTCCGTCTTAGGACCAGACAGATTTTGGACACTGACTCCTCTCTGATCACTCTAGAAGAGATAGATCCAGAGTCTGAGTGGCTCACTGAGTCTACCGATCCTGTCTTCACTGAGGAGGACCATGAGTGGGTTGACCAGGCAGATATAGAGGCTGAGGCTGTGGCTATGGCAAAGGAGGACAGAGCACGATCAACCACCACTGCAGCTGATGTTGATCAGAGTGGCACTTCACGAGCAGAGGCTATGGCTTGTCAGTCATCCAGGACCTACCTTAGACGCATTTCTAGGAGGGAGACAAACTACTTTGAGGATGAGGCTGAGCCTGAGCCTGAGCCATAGACTTGTTTTTTATTACACATATGTTTGGGAACATTTGATGTCATGGATTTCATGGATCTTATATACATTTGACACTATTTATAATTCTGCATATCTATGTTTTCTATTTCCTTCAGCTACAATTTACGTTTGTACTTATGCGATGGATGTATGTTTATGTATGTGATCATACTAGCTTCTATTTCATGATGTTATAGTGTTTTTAAGCTTTACTCAGTAATGGGTGCCTGAAACAAGTTTTAAATCCTAAAAAATCTTTGTTTTTCATTTTGCCAAGTCGTCGCCGAGTCGTTGTCGAGTCATAGGCAAGTCGCGGGCCGAGTAGTCCTTGACGAGTCATGGGCAGGTCCGAGTCATGGAACTTTGGTTCAGACAACAGGATAGTCACTGCAAAATCACAACCAATGTACACCTAGCTTGCCAATAACAAACAAAGTTGCAAACAACTCCCAGCGCATTCAAACTTCATCCATACACCCAAAAAGAGTACAAATCAGTCTACAAAATGTTTTTAGACATTTGCAAATCTGTTATACATTGGAAAAAGTGCTGTGACAGATCTAGGCAGCAAGACAACACTCTAGAAAGCTTATCAACACGTGCGGAAGCACATGCAAGCTACAACTTCATTCAAACACTCCAAAAATCACTTCAAACAAGTCGCAACATGAAATACCAATAGATATAATAGCCTGATATACAAATCAAACATGTTAGAGCATGGATATTAGTTGCATTAGGCACACTTGCATATGTTGCTTTAATTAGTTATGCACATGCTAGAGAATATTCTCATGCATATTATTATGCATAATTAAAGCACATGTTTGCACATTCATTCTCTAGCTCAAGTTCACTTAGTGAGTCTAAATTTAGCTAGGTCTAGATTTAGTTAGGCTCTATGATGTGTTTTGTCCTGCTTTGTTTGTCTTGGTTTTCTATGGGCTTTTTTGTGGTTTGTTTTTCTTGTTCTTTCCTGCCATTTAACCCATTCATGTTTGATCCTTCGTAATCCCCCCAACTGGAATCTGTCCTTCCAACCCAAGGCTCATTAATTCATCTATGTATGGAGGAAATTAAACCCGAGAAAGGTGATGGATTGTCGAAAATGGAACGCAGTGCAAAAGGTGATTCGAAGTCTAGTTGTGGAGATTCACAGAAACCTTCATACAAATCCGTTCTCTCGGCGGAGGATGATCAAGTTGAGTGCCCTCCATCTCCTGGTTTTAATGGAGGAATCATGGCCTTCGGTGGAATGGAATCAGGAGGATTATTGGGGACAGCAAGAGATGGACTACAAAATGGAAGCACGTCGCCATTGGAGACCACAAAGGGGGAGAAAACGGTAAGGACCCTTCTTCATCTTTGAAGGTGCTTTCTCTTACTCTGAATGAGGAAATGATTAAAGCCATTAAAAGTGAACAAAACAAACTTGAGAATGTCTCTGACTTTTTTGCTTGTATGGACCCTAATTCTTTACCGTCAAGGAAATCTTTTTATGAATGGGTTAACAATGTTTGTGTGAAAAAGTTGGGAATCTACGTAATTTTTTGCAGAATGATGCACAAAGGTTTGTTCATTGTGGCTTTTAAATCCTGTGGTATGCAAGACGGAGTCCTAAAGGAAGGTTTTTGGAATGTTGGGCAATCTTTATTTCGTTCCTTCCCATGGTCACCCAAAGGGGACATGGAGAAAGTTGTGACAAGGTCCACTCCCAATTGACTTGAAATTAAGAATGTGTCGGCAGAGTGTTGGTCCTTCCTGCCTCACATTTTGAAACTGTTGGGTAACATTCTTCAAATTGAAGAATCAAGGGTTACCCTCCCCCATTTGAATGCAAGTGTTCTTATTGCACTTACCCTAAAATTGATATTTCGGGTAAAATTGCCCTAGAATTTGATGAAGTGTTTTGTTGAGACATTGAAGTTTTGGGAAATTTGAATGCATGTTTCCAGTGTAAGAGGAACAGTCACAATCGAAGAGAATGCCCTTTATTAAAAAAGAAACATGAAAATAAATCTTTTAATAGTGTACAGAATAATGAATCTAATTGCAACCCACGTCACCTTAACAATAACACTACTCAGAATGTTAAGTGTCGGACACTGAAATTCCACAAGATAAGGTTAGTGGGGAAGTTATGAATTCTTGTGAGAGAGAATATTATTAGTAACTGTAAAATATCTCTTGTCAATCCTTTATTTGACGAGGATTTTAATGTGGTTCCTACTGGGGATTCTTGTGTGAACCAAGAGGAAGCATCTAAGGAAACCCCCAATGGAAGAGATGCTCAGGGAAGGCGTAATGCACAACAACTGGCATTAACCACTATTAATGAAAAAGTTGAGCAAGCTAGTAATAATAAGGCTTGTAATCATATGAAACAGAGTTCTAACGAAGAACCTACAAATATGGAGGTTTGTACTGGAAAGGAGATTGTTGTATTTAAAAATATTATGGAATTGGCTCCAAAAGATGATGGCTCCCCACCCTTTGTGGAAGTGAAAAAAGAAAAACTTATGATAGAGCATCGCTCTCACAAAATAATTTTGATAAGCCATACTCAAAAAAGAATGGTGAGATGCCAAAATGTTTCAATAGGCTTTATAAGAATCAAAAGAACCCCCAAATACACCTAAATGATGATTAACATTCCCAGTTGGAATGTCCGTGGGCTTGACATGAAGGATAGAAAACTGATTGTTAGGGACTGGTGCAACAAACTCAAGGAGAAGTACATTATCTGTCTCCAAGAAGTCAAGTCTATCGGCTGCCATGCCCACAATATATTTAAATCCATTTGGAGCCAAGCTAGAAGTTTCAGCACTGATCATGAGAGGTAAAAGAGGGTATGCAATTTTGGTTGGCCCAAGATGGGCTGATATGATTATCCAGAATGGTGTTTCACCATGTAATAGGGTGTGTTGGTTCATTTTGAAATATCAAGAGGTTAGAGTGGGTATAAGCAATATTTATGCCTCTTGTTAATGTTTTCAGATTCTAACAAGGAATATACAATCTATAGAGGTCTTCCAAGAGCTAAGCACAGGGTATGAACAGATAAACACAAAGAAGGATAGATAATACCAGGAAATCAGACTAAGGTAATGTCTTCAAGCTCCAAGTTGAAATAGCCCACCTAGGGCTTATCCTATTCTGATCCAATATTGTAAATAACTAGCGCCCAGATCTAAATATAACCAATGCTTAGATTGATTCTGATCAGCATATATGCTATCAAGGTCTGCTCACAATATGTCGCCAATCTGCCCTGATTTGGCCTTCTACTAAATCTGCCCTCGTAGCTTTGATATGTATAGTATTGATCCATGTTATGTACCTATGATGTTGGTCAACTTTGCTAAGTCTAGCTGATCACAAATTGGTCTAATCTTGATGCCTTAAGTTCGTTGTTGCAAGCATGATGTTGCTCATCCGAATTCTTGATCGAACCCTTGAATTTACTCACAATATTCGCTTATGCAAGGTGCGAATTATCCTAAATATAATTCGCTGATCTGCAATTCGCACCTTTAATGAATTCACTGAGGCTTCCAATGTTGGTCTAATTCCATAATGCAAGACCACAAATTCGCTGCTAGTTGCTTGACCAAATCGCTCATCCATCCAAGGTCAAATTCGCTGCTTCAAGAATCAATGCCAAGTAGAAAGCAATGTTTGAATCTGCTCCGTAAATTTGCTCATCCAAAGATCTTGCTGAAAGAAGAAGGCAACGTTATGTTTTTGGTTGCTTCTTACCTTCTCCAAGTCGCTCTAATATATGAGCTTATTAAGATAAACTCTTGGCCTCCCAAGTTGGCCGACTTGGGTCCATAATAATAATATTTTCTTTTATATTATTTGCTACATATTTAATTATTAAAATCAATCCTTAATAATAAATATAACCTTTTATATTTATTATTATTATCCAATTGATTTTATCATAATTAAATATATCAATAATATATCGAATTTATTAATTATTATTATTGCTACTTTGTCCAATGTGTTGATCTTTGCCGTAAAGGCCAAAACATTAACACTCCCTCTTGGACTTGAGGAAAAGATCAACCTATAGATCTCCCATCTATAGGACTCAAAAACAAAACCACAATGGATTCCTTATCCAATAGTGTCATAGATATCACATCTATCATCTTATCAAACATGATGAAAACATAAGTCACACATGTATTCCATCAATCGATGATAATATTCCGAATATCAAGTACCAATGATATTCATCAAGTACTCCAAGTATTGGCCTATAGTCATTACGACTATGATGTCTACCACATACTCAACCTTGAGTCTAATAGACTCAATCATGATATTCATCAATAACTTACCGACATCAAGTCCATGATGCCATCATATCAAATCCATGATATCAAGATCATTGGCTTACCGAATACCGAGTCCATCAAATCCATGATGTCACCATATACTCTCCTGTGGATCTATGATCCCCGAGCCTCAAGGACTCAACCGATATCAAATCCATGATATCAACAGCATGGGCTCAATATCAAGCCCGTGATATTCACTAAATGCTCCGAGTAATGGCTCCCTGACATCAAGTCCATGATGTCACCATGTGGACCCATGATCCACGAGTCACAAGGACTCAACTGATATCAAACCCATGATATCAACAGCATTGGCTGAATATCAAGTCAATGATATTCACTAAATACTCCGAGTAATGGCTTCCCGACATCAAGTCCATTATGTCTCCATGTACTCAACCTGTGGATCCAGGATCCACGAGTCACAAGGACTCAACCGATATCAAACTCATGATATCAACAACATTGGCCCAATATCAAGTCCATGATATTCACTAAATGCTCCGAGTAATGGCTTCTCAACATCAAGTCCATGATGTCACCATGTACTCAACCTATGGATCCAAGATCCACGAGTCACAAGGATTCAACTGATATCAAACCCATGATATCAACAGCATTGGCCAAATATCAAGTCCATGATATTCACTAGATGCTCTGAGTAATGGCTTCCTGATATCAAGACCATGATGTCTCCATGTACTCAACCAGTGGATCCAAGAATCTAGGAGTCACAAGGACTCAACTGATATCAAACCCATGATATCAACAGCATTGGCCGAATACCAAGTCCATGATATTCACTAAATGCTCCAAGTAATGGCTTCCCGACATCAAGTCCATGATGTCTCCATGTACTCAACCTGTGGATCCAAGAATCCGCGAGTAACAAGGACTCAACCGATATCAAACCCATGATATCAAGCCCTGATCCATAACAAGGATGTTAGCCATATAAACATAAGAATAACCACATAAATCTTATCTTATGAAACCATATGACCAGTTTGCTATATATAACCAAGTGCAAACTAAATGTGTTCGGCTATAAAATATGTCAATGTAATCATATGCCAACATATATAAATTCCTGCATGAAATATGCCAATGTAATCATATGTCAACATATATAAGTTCCCACATGCCAATGCCAACATATTTATGTTCCCGTATATGTAAAGTATGCCAATAGCATATTAATGACATTTAACCAGTTATGCTAATAGCAAGTAATCAACTATGTCAATCAGTTATGCCCATTACAAATAATCAGTTAGATATGCAAAGAAACAGCTATGCTAATCAGCTGTGAATGTTCCCATACATATGTCCAAGCAAAGTATGCATCCATGCATAACGTATGCTCCTCATATATGCATATCAAGGTATCATAATGTATGTATCCAGTAAAACAGTTACTGTTCCCATACATATATACCAAAGTGAAGTATGCAATCCTACACATTCATATTCAGCTAATAACAATTAACTAGCTATGTCAAACAGCTATGTTAATAGGAATAATCCCGCACATTAATACAATTAGAATGCAAAAAGTAAAGGAGGAGTTTATACTGCAAAACCAGGTTTAAGTGAGCCCGTGATTAAACTCCCTCTTAAGTCAAGCACTAAGGTGGGTTTCCTTCTACAGAACCACACAGGGATAAATTGTTAGTATGCCCGTGATTCATATTATTCATGAATGTTTAAAGTCATACCAGGTTATGATCTATGGGGCATGTGCCACTCAAGATGATCTACTCCCTCTGGAACAATATGGTGAGAGGTTTATACATATCCTATCTTCTCCCTCTGAAACTTAGGTTTACCTTATAATGTCCACAAGGTTAGACTCCCTCTCAATGCATGTTTCCAGATATTTTGTAATTTACCCTAAGAAGGTCAATCATATAGTTTCAAAACATGCAAGAATGTATTGACACAATTTTACCCATATCTTTCCAGCCAAATGAGATGGTTTCACAACATAGGAGCCAATCAATATTAGGCGTAGAAGGACCAATGAATTTGCATAATCAAAATCCTAGATCTTGATGCAAATCAAAACCCTCATAAAATGTAATAAGATGTAAAGTCAAATTACTATTTGAGCCAAACCCCGGTTGCCATAGTATTTCTTAGTTTTGAAAGAGTTAGACTGAATTCCTAAATCTGAAAATGGATCTTTTACTCTACCTAGGTTCTTATACCATGTTAATGTTTTCAGATTCTAACAAAGAATATACAACCTATAGAGGTCTTCCAAGAGCTAAGCACAAGGTATGAATAAATAAATACAAAGAAGGATAGATAATACCCGGAAATCAGACTAAGGTAATGTTTTCAAGCTCCACAATGTGTCTTCTTTCAATGTTGATATAGCCCACCTAGGGCTTATCCAATTCTGATCCAATATTGTAAATAGCTAGCGCTCAGATCTAAATATAACCAATGCTTAGATTGATTCCGATCAGCATATATGCTATCAAGGTCTGCTCACAATATGTCGCCAATCTGCCCTGATAGCTTTGATATGTATAGTATTGATCCCTGTTATGTACCTATGATGCTGATCAACTTTGCTAAGTCTAGCTGATCACAAATTGGTCTGATCTTGATTCCTTAAGCTTGTTGTTGCAAGCATGATGTTGCTCATCTGAATGCTTGATCGAACCCTTGAATTCGCTCACAATATTCGCTTATGCAAGGTGCGTGTTAGCACTCTTAAAATCTGCAAGTTTTTCTGATCTAAATGGTGAAAACCCTACTTTTCTTGTTGTGTCCTCAAGCCCTAATTTCAAATTTCTTGTCGTTGGTAAAGAAGCCCTAAACATTTCATGGTCTTGTTATAAACTGAGGTTACCTTTTCGATCACTTAAAAACTTATTAACCCATGTGTTTAATTGTTATGTCCGAGCAGGGCCGTCCCTTTTTAATTTTCCCTCTATCTTAGCGGGGTGATCAATTAATTTTCTTTTATTTTCCTAAGTCCTGAGCCCCGATAAACTTTATGACCTTTACATCTCCCGTGCAAGTCTATTTTAATCCAACGGCGGGCGCATTCCCTTCATCACGAAGACGCAGATTTTTAACGATCGAGGCATTGCGCTCTTTCGACATGTGGACATCTGAGATCGTGGGTCTGGGGTTCTTAAGTAGATGACGATCTAACCATCAAGGCATCACACCGTGGTGACATGTGGCAGTTAGTGGGACCGGGTTTGCGCAGAGGTAAGATGTTAAAGGCAAATCAACTTCAAAGAAAATCAACGGTGGGCGCTTTGCCTGGATCGTAAAGATGAAGATCTTTAATCATCAAGGCATTGCGCTGTGCTGACACATGGAAACCATGGTATGCTAATGTTGTTTATTTTTTGAAGAATAATAAATGTCCTAAGGACATGATAGAGAATCAAAGAAGGGCTCTCACACTTAGGAGTCAGAAATATGTATTGATTGAAGGAGACTTATATTGGAAAAATAGAGATGGAATTCTTTTGTTTTGTCTTGATAGGGCTCAATCTGAGAAGGTGTTAAAAGAGATACATAGTGGTGTTTGTGGAGGCCACTATTCAGCAAAGACAACTGCACACAAGATACTTAGAGCTGGTTATTATTGGCCTTGTTTGTTCAAAGATACTCATCAGTTTGTGCAGAAGTGTGAGGCTTGTCAAAGATTTTCAAAGAAGCTAGTGTATTCAAGGGCCTTGTCGTTGAATCCAATCTCAGTTGAAGTTTCTTTTGCCCAATGGGGCATTGATTTCATTGGTGAATTTTCAAAGAAGTCTAGTGGGGGTCAAAGTTGGATCCTTGTTGCCACAGACTATTTTACAAAATGGGTTGAGGCTATACCAACCAAGAGGGCAACCAGCAAGGTGGTCATTGATTTTCTAATAGACAATATCTTGACTAGGTTTGGTGTGCCCAACAAGCTAGTAATGGATAATGCTATGTGCTTTAGGTCTGAGGAATTCATTGAATTTTGTAATCAGTATGGTATTGTGATTTCATATTCTTCACCATATCATCCATAGGCAAATGGGCAAGCAGAACCCAACAACAAGAGTATCATGAAGATTATCAAAAGAACACTAGAAAAGAATAAGAAGGCTTGGAATTCAAAGCGTAAGTTGGCTTTGTGGGCTGATAGGGTAACAATGAAAAGAGTTATAGGTGTATCTCCTTTTGAACTGGTTTATGGAACACAAGCTAGGTTGCCATTAAATAATTTGTTACCAGTCTACAGGTTCATCCAAGATGAGGAGATAGAAGTGATTGAGCCAATGCAAAACAGAACGTTGCCGTTGGTACAACTGGATGAGATCATAAATGAAGCATAATTGCAAAATCAGAAGATCCAACAGCAGTCCAAGTATTTGTTTGATAAAAGAACATCAGAAAGAAAATTTCAGGTGAATGATATGGTGCTCCAATGGAATGCAAGGATTGAGGAAAGAGGAAAACATGGCAAGTTTGAGTCCTTATGGTTAGGACCATTTGTGGTGCATGATTTACATGGAAAAGATTCCTATTTCTTGCAAAAACCTACTGGTGAGATACAGGATTTACCTGTGCATGGGCAGTTCTTAAAGCCATTCTTTTCCTGAGTCTTTGATCATGCACAATGTTGTATATATTTGTAGATTTTTCCTGCTTTTTCTTGTTTTAGGTCTGTCTATTGTGGCGTTTTGTTTTTTGAGTTGGTCTGCATCCCAGAGTGCTAGTTTTCTACTATTGAACTTGCGTTCAACCTTCCCCAGTCGGAGCCTATGTTAGCACTGTTAAAATCTGCAAGTTTTTCTAATCTAAATGGTGAAAACCCTGCTTTTCTTGTTGTGTCCTCTAGCCCTAATTTCAAATTTCTTGTTGTTGGTAAAGAAGCCATAAACATTTCATGGTCTTGTTATAAACTGAGGTTACCTTTTCGATCACTTAAAAACTTATTAACCCATGTGTTTACTTTAATTGTTATGTCCGAGCAGGGCCGTCCCTTTTTAATTTTCCCTATATCTTAGTGGGGTGATCGATTAAGCCCCGATAAACTTTATGACCTTTACATCTCCCGTGCAAGTCTATTTTAATCCAGCGGCAGGCGCATTCCCTTCATCGCGAAGATGTAGATTTTTAACGATAGAGGCATTGCGCCCTTTCGACATGTGGACATCTGAGATCATGGGTCCGGGGTTCTTAAGGAAGTAAAGGACGATCATGTTAAGTTTGATCCAACGATCGTCGCTTTCCCTCAATGCCAAGATGCAGCCGATCTAACCATCAAGGCATCACACCGTGGTGACATGTGGCAGTTAATAGGACCAGGTCTGCGTAGAGGTAAGATGTTAAAGGTAGGTCAACTTCAAAGAAAATCAACGGTGGGCGCTTTGCCTGGATCGTAAAGTTGAAGATCTTTAATCATCATGGCATTGCGTTGTGCAGACGCGTGGAAAGTTGTCAGTGTTTGGGCCTGCGTGTGGTCGGTTATCAAGTGGTTATGTTGCAGATGATCCTATGGTTGGCGTGAAGCCTTAAAGACAAGTTGCACGAAATCTACTCATCAAGGCATTGCGCCTTTGTGCCACGTGTAAAGTTGTTGGGGCTACGGGCAGGTAAAGTGACTAAGTTTGAGGAAGATCTACGGTCGGCGCGAAGACTCAATGGATAAGATGAAGGTTTTTAACCTTCAAGGCATTGCGACCGATCAATGTGTGTCCTTCCTAGTTAAGTGAGACTGCAGTTTGGTGACCCAGGGTAAAGTTAATATGCAGTCAGGTTAGTTTGAATCTAACAGATAGCGTAAAGCCTTGTTCAAAAGATCCAGTCAGATTAACCTTTGAGGCATTACGCCCTTGCACCACGTGTCCCAGGTGGGTCCAGATCAATGACAGGGTAATGAAGTTAAAGAGCAGTTAGGTCAGATTTCATCCAATGGACGGCGCAAAGCCTTAAAGTAAAGATGCAAGAAGATTAGTGAACAAGGCATCGTGCCTACTTGATGCGTGTCCAGTTCGGTCAGCGCAGGTCAGAAGACAGCATGGATTTCTCAGGGCCATTAGTATTGCGCCATGTGGAGGTCAATGGGAGCAGGGCTACCGGGTTATAACCAAAGTAATGTTCACTCAGTTTGAAAATGATCGGACGGCTGGTGCATTTCCTTGAAGTGAAGATGATCGAGGATTAGTCTTTGAGGCATTGCACCTAACTAACACCTGTCCTCCTGTGATCGTGGGGCCGGAGTAAAGAAAGGGTAAAAGACGAATAGGTTGGAAAGGATCTGGCGGTGGGCGTGAAGCCTTATGAAGAAGTTGCGCGATATCTAGTCTTTGAGACATTGCGCCTATGCGATGCGTGGCAGATCAGATCACCAGCCTAGGTAACTTAAGGGAGATCAACGATGGTATTTTAAAGGCTAATAAGATGACGAGCAGCTCTGCAAGTGGCTCCTGGCTCCCCTGATCGTTCGCACGGAGGACGCCACCGAGGCTCTTCTTGGTCTCCGGGCCGGGTGGTCTGGCCTGTTTTTTATTTTTTTGTGGTGTCGGTCGTGTGTGTGTGGTTTTGTGTGCCTTTGGGCTACCTTATGTTGTATTGAGTGTTCTTCCCTTTTTTCCCTTTTCTCTCTCCTGGTCACTTTGGTTCGCTTGTGTGGCTGTTAGTTTTCTCTGGAGTATGCCATTATTTTCTGCTCCTTTTGATTTCGTGTGAGATCTCTGGCGATGGTTGTAGAGGGGAGTAATGAGGGGATCGATGTCCACGCCAACGGCAAGTGGAAGCATCGCAGGAACAAATGCAGGCATCCTAAGCCTTCGTATAAATCGGTTGTGACAGAGAAGACGGTTTTACCACCCTCAGCCTTTTTTGAGAGCAAGATTGTGTTTAATGATGTGGAACCCGAAATTGGAAAGGAGCATGGAGGAGGAATGGTCGACCCCGATGGAGATAGACACGGAGGAAGAGACCAACCCCACTTCACAGCAGGAGACAATGCCAGTGGAGGAAGGAAGGTAAGACTCCACCCTCTGGAGTTAAGACCCTTGCCTTATCGCCAAATCCGGACATGGTAAATGCTATTAAGTCTGAGCAAAGTAGATTAAAAAATGTTCCTATCTTTTTTTGTTATATGGATTTGAAGTTTCTAACAGCAAGGAAGTTTTTAGATGACTGGCTTAATAACATATGGGGCAAAAAACTTGTCATTCATGTTAGTTTTAGCCGCATGATTCAAAGAGGTTTATTTGTGGTTTTCCTTAAAACACATGCAATGCAGGAAAAGGTTTTGAATAAAGAACACTGGCAAGTTGGACAAACAATGTTTAAAGCCCTCCCATGGTCACATAAGGACACCACTGATAATATACTAGCTCGTGCCTCTCCCCAATGGATTGAACTCAAATATGTTCAACCCGAATTCTGGCACTTCATTCCCCGTATGCTAGAGCCTCTCGAGTCTGTGTTGCAAGTCGAAGAGGCTAGAGTTACCCTCCCGCATTTTAACGCCCGCATTCTTCTAACCCTGCACCCTAACTGTTCCTTCCCCGATGCCATCTCCCTAGAAATTGAAGGTGAAACCTTTATTTGGGATGTTGTGAAATTAGGAGACCTAGGAGCTTGCTTCCATTGTAAACTCAATGGGCACAACAGAAGAGACTGCCCACAGCTTAAGAACATCCATAAGGAATTCAATGGCACTCCGGCCAAGAATAACACTGATAATAATAAGAAGGTTGCAGACAAAACTAGTGATACCAATGAGAACTTGAAGGATAATAATATCCCGCCCTCAGCTTCAGGTACCACCGATACCCATGTTGACCAATTTGTATCCCTCTCAAATCCACTATTTGAAGGAGAATTTGTAGTCCAAGAAGCAGGTCGCGCACCTTGTAACCAGACCCCCTTTAACTATCAGCCCCATTACATCCCGGTGGTTAGAGATAAATGCAATGATGAAGATATCCCAAAAAAGAATGCCCAAAAAATAGTTCTATCTAAATTAAAAAACAAGAACAATGACAGCAAGGGTAAAAATGGGCAGCATTTGGTTGAATAGGCTAAAGAATTATCTGACAGTGTGCCTCTCAAAGGGAATGAGATTATACCCACTGTTGAAACCTCAATATGCCTATCAGAATATACTGACCAAGAGATGGAGGAACACGACTTCATTGAGGTTGTTAGCAAGAAAAAGAAAAGGAAAACTTATGAAAGGAGCAACAGCCTGCAAGACAAGGAAAGGAATAACAATCATAAGAATAAAGAGATACCAGAATGCTTTAATAGACTCTACA
>MU227515.1:977375-993710 GCA_018584345.1 Thuja plicata
GGAAAAGAAGAGGCAAGAATATCATAACATCTGGTTCACATGGTGTAACAACCAAGCAGGTAAAAACAGAATTTATTGCAGATTGGATAGAATATACTTTGATAACAGTACTTTTGGACTTTCACATACTTCGGGACAAAACCCTATCAGTGTATCCCCTACTGCTATGTCTGATCACTCCCCTATTCATGGATGCATTCTTAGTAATAATCACAGTGACCAATAACAAAACCAGAAAAGCAAGGGGGACTTTAAACTGAATACTACTCTATTAGAAGAGGAAGATACTATGGAGGCTATCCTTATGGCTACCACCCTTTCCAAATTCTGTAGCCCAAACTCTTCTGCCAGAGACAAATGGGATCAGCTTGTAATAACATGGAGAAAGATGTTCCAAATCATTGGAACTAAAAAGGCCATGGATAGAAACAATGAGGAAAACAATCAGCAGAAGAAAATCATCACACTAGAGACAACTATACAAGAGGAGGGGAGCAATGCAGAAGCAGAACAAGCACTTATTGAAACCAAAATGCAGTTGAGGAAGATAATGAACTACAAAATCAAAGGGCAAAAAGTCAGGGCCAAGGCCAATTGGATTAAAGATGGAGACAAGGGCACCAAATACTTCTTCAATCTAATCAAAGCCAAACAAAATAGAGGAGATAAGCAATATTCAAGGTGAAATGGGCCCTACTAGGAATAATAAAGAAACAGGGAAAGCATTCAGGGATTTCTACAGTAAGTTATTTGCAATAGAACATAAAAGGGACAACTTTGAGGCAATGGACCAGTGCATTAAGATCATCCCCAAAAAGATGTCAAGACAGGATGCCAAGAAGCTTGAAGAAAAACTTAGCCTCAAAGAAATAGATGAGGCCATTGGATCCCTAGCTAATAACAAATCCCCCAGTATTGATGGTCTCCCAACAGAATTTTACAAGAAAAACCAAGAATGGATAGCAAATGAACTATTGGAGGTTTATGAGGAGGCCTTTGAGACAGGGTCCCTAGGGAAAAACATTAACAAAGGAGTAATTAAACTACTACCCAAAGAGGGAGACAAATCCCAAGTCAAAAACTGGAGGCCAATTACCCTGCTCAACATTTCCTATAAAATTATTGCTAAAGTCATGGCTAGAAGAATTAGTAACATGCTAAATAACATTATCTCTGTTACCCAGACAGGGTTCATTAAAGGAAGGTATATACTTGATAACTTAAAGGTATATACTTGATAACTTAATTACCAGCTGGGAAGCCATGCACTGGGCACAAATGGATGGACAAAATGCAGCAATGGTGTTATTAGATTTTGAGAAAGCATATGATAGAATTGAATGGCCATTTGTGTTGAAAATGCTAGAGGCCTTTGGATTTCCGGATTATTTTTGCAGATGGGTAAACATCTTGTTCCAGGACTCCTCTATTGTGATTAATGTCAATGGGAAACTTTCAGAATCTATTCAGTTGAGTAGATCCATTAGGCAAGGATGCCCCTTGGCACCAGCCCTATATGTCCTAGCTGCTGATGCTTTATCCTACATCCTCAAGGCTAATGAATTTGGCCCACCAATTAAGGGTATACACCTTCCAAATGCAAATGCAGAAGAACTTATTGTACAACAATTTGTTGATGACACAGCACTTTCTTAGAACTAAAAGAAGACAACTTTGACAATATGCTAAGTAGACTCCAGATCTTTTGTCTGGCCTCAGGGGCTAAAATTGCAGTGCATAAGTCCACTATTCTGGGATGGAATGCATATGCTCCAAATTGGCTTGGCAGAAAAGAGTGGCAATGGTCGGGCCCCTCAGATATCGTAAGATACTTGGGTAGTCCTTTCTCTATCTCCCCGAACTTGAAGTAGATGTGGACCTGGATCTATAAAAAAATTGAGAACAAACATGTGAAATGGCAGTCACACATGCTCTCCCTAGCCGGGAGAACCCAAGTTGTACAGAAAGTCCTGTCATCCTATGCTATCTACTACTCATCAACCTGGATGTTTGCCAAGTATCAATTTGATAAAATGGGTAAGATTCTGAGAGGGTTTATGTGGTCAGATGGACTTGGAAACAGAAAAAGACATTGTGTTAAATGGGAGTGGTGATGCTCCCCTAAACATCTGGGGGGGCTGGGAATTAGAGACCTCAGGACACAAGGGATTGCCTTAGCAGCCAAGTGGATTCTCAAAGCATTAGAAGGGAATGAACCATGGAAAGTACTGATCAGGAACAATATAGAAAGGGTAGTTATCAAGAAAGGGAAAAAAATGGAAACAAGTCCCTAGCATTGACATCTTACTAGGTGACTTTGAGGTTAATATAGGTGGATCCAAGGTATTCCATTCTATTTGGAAGGCATGGTGTCAAGTAAGACCTTTAATTTGTGCAAGAAATGCTGTGGGAAAAAATCCTAATTTTGTTGTCATTGATAGATCTATTTGGTGGGGCATCTACCTTAATAATAAACCACTGGCACTCACACAATGTTGCTCCTCCAAAGCTTGGCATAACAAGGGGATTTCCCTTATCCAAGATATTCTGGTTGACAATAAGTTGGGGACCTGGGAGGATATCAGACTCAAATACAACCTCCCTAATACACATAAAAAAACTTAAACTCTGATCAATAAAGCAATGGGCAGATTCTCCTGTGGTAAGATTGTAAATACTAGTAAAATGATGGAACATTTAAAGTGGAATAATGGTAAAGGCCTGAAAGATTTTTCTTGCAAAAGTATTTACAATATGATGAAAACTGATATGAATATCACTAACAAAATCATGCAGAGTTGGGGAATCAACTGGACAGGTAATAGATGGCATTTCTTCTTTGATTTCTTTTGGCACACACAAGTCGAACCAAAAATGTTATGTTTTAGATGGATTCTTTGTTTAAAAAAGCTTGTTGTCGATTCCTTTTTGTCCCAATTTGGTATGCAGAATGTTGTTTGTTCAATTTTCAATTGCCCGGAAACATATGAACACCTTTTTTTTTATTGCCCTTTTGCCAACAAAATTTGGTCCAGTCTGTTTGGTCGAGTCATTGCCTGGAACTGTCAGAACAATTTTTGTTGGTCTAAAGTTGTGTTGGGCTTTGTGGATGTGTTTGATTATAAATTGAACAAATTTTGGGCTGTCTTAGCTGTTGTTACCTTGTGGACCATTTGGAGGTTGAGGAATGAGGAGATTTTCCAAGACAGAAGGAGAGAGCTTACTGAGTTTTTCATTAAACTCACAATTTTTCATATTGCCACACAAGTAACTGTGGTCATTGAAGTTCCAAGGGAGAGATTCCAAGCATTAATCAAAGAAGGAGCCATGGTCATCTTTAAAAAAGAGGTGCAATCCACTTCATACTCCTAAGAGCCCCAAGACAATGGTACACATGAAGATACACCTAATAGAGAACAGGGCATAGCCAACACAAGGGCTGTGGATAATCAAGAAAGCCAAAACTACTGGGCTAATGATGAGAAAGATCAAAATATCAACAGGGATGACAACCAGAACGAAGACAACAATGATGGATGGGACACTGTTGTTCCAAGAGAAAATACCAGTGGATGGGATGAATCATCAAGCATAACATGTGGACTCTTTTTCTCTTTTTTGAATTGTAAAGTCACTATATAATAACGGTAGACTCTCGGCCTTAGTAGATATAGTAGGTGGTTAATATTAGCAGATAACTCTTCTGCTTTTTGTAAAAGCTACTATATGTACCTTTGATGTTTTTGTTGGTACTCTATCTTAATATAATAAAAAAAATTTGCGTCGTCGATGCTTTTTTCCGTGCCACCTGTAACCATTGAAATCAGATATTTGAATTTTAGATGTATTTCTCAGGGTTTTTTTTAATATGGCGTTGCTTTATGAGTTGCAGAGGCATTTAATTTTGCATTCTGATCATTGGGATCGATTTATTGAGGCCGTAGAGTGCCTAATTGACCAACTTGCAGATATTTGGGAGCTGCATTAATGTTTCTTGGTGGCGATATAGGGTTTTGATCAAATTTTGTAACATTCTGGACTTTGTTGTTTCCTTGTCTTTTTCTGCATTGATGTTGGCATGTTTCCCGAGTTGTGGTGGTTGTGTTTTAGGGTTTTCTTGCCCTAAGGCGGTCCAAACTCGTGGAATCATTCTGGTATATCTAGGGTTTTTTGTGTTGTTGTAATGGATGGGAATTTTATGCCACAACAAGGCTTGTAAGCTCTGCATGTTTAAAACTAAGACTATCAGTGGTCTTTTGGCTCTGATTTTTCATGCTTAAATGTTTTGTCAATGATATTTGTATGTATTTCCTTGCATTTGTGAATTCATATTGAATTGCAACGTCTTCATTTTAGTTTCTTGTGCTCATTTGGGTTGCTTGTTAAGGACTTTCAATCCATCACTCTATAAGGCAAAGGGTCTAATTGCTTTAAGGTTTCTTTTAGAGAGAATTAAACATCCTTAAACAATTTGAGTGAGTAAAGAATTGAAGTGAATAGGATAATTACATCTGCTTCTAGGAAGTGTGAATTGAGTATGTAAGGCATAGTCAAGTTCAATGATCATTTGCAGGATTTACATTTGATGAATGTTGTTGTTAAGAGTCTTTGCATTTAAAGTGACTCCATACCCACTGGATAGGGCATTGGTCTGATATGTTAGATTAGTGGTTCTCATCTAATTTTATAAAAATTGTTACAATTTCCTTGTTTTATACTACATCCGCCATTCTTGCACGCTTATGAAGTTATTATAGTTTGAAGGCAGAAGATAGGTAGTCCCCACCTGAGTATGTGGAGCTCAAAGTGTAGAAGGTTTTAGGACCTTGTTGAACGTTGCTTCTTCTCCTTCTTGAATCAGTGAATGGGTCTATAGAGGAACATACCTGAGCCGCAAGTATACTAGGATCAACAAGAAAAAGAACCAATAGTGCAAATTATCCTAAATATAATTCGCAGATCTGTAATTCACTCCTTTAATGAATGAGTTGAGGCTTCCAATGTTGGTCCAATTCCATAGTGCAAGACCACAAATTCGTTGCTAGTTGCTTGACTAAATCGCTCATCCATCCAAGGTCAAATTCACTGCTTCAAGAATCAATGCCAAGTAGAAAGCAATGTTTGAATCTGCTCCATAAATTTGCTCATCCAAAGATCTTGCTGAAGGAAGAACCCAACGTTATGTTTTTGGTTGCTTCTTACCTTCTCCAAGTCTGTTAATGTTTGTAGCTTCAGTCGTATGATCATTTAGAATACATATAATATAAGTTGATTATAATAATATATATTATATTATTATTAGTCATATGAGATTTAACATTCAATATTAAATCTATTATTCTAAATTAATAATTGATTGATGAAACATTATAAGATTAATTAAATTATATTGAATAGACATGTCCCTTCACGGGACATGTCTCTCCTAGCCTCTTTCCCAATATAAAAGAAAGATTGTTGCATTTGGAAAACACATACCATATACAATCTAGGCAGTGCTATTACATTTGTAACTATCCTAAAACTTAACATGGTATCAGAGCCACTCGATCTTAGGGATCATTCAGAGGATCGAAATTGAAAGAGAAATGGCTCATTGATAAGCCCAAAGTTGTGAACATTTGTAGCACAGGCGGTGCGGCAACTTCTCCTAAAGAAAGGATAAGCGAAAATCATCGCAGAAGGGAATAAGCCAGAGAGAAACATCGCCCATCATTGGAGGGCGCCTTCGATTCCCTTACCATTGGCCAGCATATAAAATTAATGAAGTCAAAGTCTGGACATTAGTTGTGAACGTTAGAAGTTCAACAATTAACACTGAAAGTATTGATAAAATTTCCTCTTGCGTTTTGGAGTATGCAAGTTTGGAAGTCAAGACATGGGCTCCAAAAAGGGTGGATAAAATAATCAATAGCAATAGATATCAAGGTCTGGCCTGGGCTCAAGAAAGGGTGGATAGAATAATCAATAACAACAGATATCAAGGTCTGGCCTTGGCTCGATCGAATCCTAAGTCAGGATAGAGATAATGTTGAGCTCCCAAGTATTGAGGAAGACATGTTTGAATAACATTGGAATTAAATCAGTCAATTGTATCAACGACAAAATACCTACACTATGCAAGTGATCACATGTTGGATTGTCCCCAGTGTGGAGCATGAATGCAAGCGAGCACTTCAAAGCGATGGATATAGGCTCAAGCTCTGTGGTGTTGGAAGTTGTGAAGTTAGTGGAAGGCATGATGATATGGCATACAAATTATTTCCAGATAAGGTGAGACGTATCACTCCCTCCCTACGGTACACAAAAATCTACGGAAGACTGAAGTTATGAGTTCGTGAACGATTCACTTTCCTCTTTGCATTAATGACAATCCTCAAAGTTTAATCTGATCACAGAGCTTAGAAATAATGCTTCGATCAAAGTGCTGGATGAAAAACACAAACACAGAGTTGACATTCGTCCTTCCTCGGGGTTAAGTTAGGTACAAAATATTGAGCAATTGATCTGTGTGCTCCAGTGTGGAATCATGGGAGAGACATTCGACTCCTGGTAAACACATTCATTGTCTCTGATGAATAGCACAGGGATGTATGTGGTAGGAGTCAGTGGCGACGTGTTGGTTAGCACCAGGAGATACACAATCCAAGGAATGGTGAAATATTCTTCTGACATACCCACAAGCGGGTTGCTAATGATGTGCAGGAAGGATGGTCAACAACGACCTTGAACGCTACTCCATAGTGTGTATAGGAAATGTGGAATATGATTTTTGAGTTAACAGATAGAATGAGCCGTATTTGGAAGGAGACGACATGTTGAAATT
The DNA here is from genome assembly GCA_018584345.1 of Thuja plicata. NCBI lineage: Eukaryota > Viridiplantae > Streptophyta > Pinopsida > Cupressales > Cupressaceae > Thuja > Thuja plicata. Next base: position 984,202 of record MU227515.1, read on the forward strand.
ATACCTTGGGTCCATAATAATAATATATTCTTTTATATTATTTGCTCCATATTTAATTATTAAAATTAATCCTTAATAATAAATATAACCTTTTATATTTATTATTATTATCCAACCAATTTTATGATAATTAAATATATCCATAATATATACAATATATTAATTATTATTATTGCCACTTTGTCCAATGCGTTGATCTTTGCCGTAAAGGCCAAAACATTAACAATGACTATAGAGGTCGGGCAGCATTGTGGGATTGGTTGGCCACATCCCTTCCTAGAGCTCAATGGATCCTTTTGGGTAATTTTAATATGATTGAACATAAAGAGGACAAGATTGGTGGACATGTTTCAGTCAATGAGCAATACTTCTGGGCTAAATGTAAGAGACTCAACTTGATCGATCCCCTAGAAAGGAAAAAAGAAGAATCTAAAGGGATTTGGTTTGCCTGGTGTAACAATCAAGCTTCTAAACATCGCATATACTGTAGATTGGATAGAATATATGTGGAAGCTTTAGTTTTTTCCTTTGTCTATGACAGGAATAATAACCCTGTCATTGTTACTCCTGTCACTATGTCTGATCACTCCCTTTACTGTAGCTATTAAGATTGGTGGTTATCAGGATAATACAAGCCATAGAAAGAAGAATGTGTTCAAACTTCACAGTTCTTTGCTCAAAGATGAGGACACTATTGGGGCTATTAAAATGGCTACCTGTCTGCCTAAATTTTGCAATAGTAACCTGTAGCCTAGTGAGAAATGGGATGTCCTTATTAATCTGTGGAGGAAAATATTCCAATTTGTCGAAGAAAAGAATGTTAAAGACAGGTATAAATTGGAATAAGCACTATAGAGAAAAGTAAATATTGTGGAAGAGTGTCTTCAACTCAGAGGTCATGGTGTCCTTTTAGAAGGGGAATTGATTGAAACAAAAATGGAATTGAGCATAATTATGCATACCAAATCTAAGGGGCAGAGCATCAGAGCCAGAGTTAAATGGTTGAAGGAAGGTGATCAAGGGTCCAGCAACTTCTTCAATCTCATTAGACAAAAAGAAGAGAGAGAGGATTGAAGAGATTACTTAAGATGATGATCTCACATATAACCCAGAAGCAATTGGTAAAGCCTTTTTTGACTTTTACATAGTTCTCTTTACCTCAGAGCACAAACAAGCTAATGTGTCTAAGTTGGAACAATGTATGAAGTTGATCCCTAGAAAAATCTCTGAAGAGGATGCTTGTATGTTGTCTAGGCAGTTGTCTATTGAGAAAATTGAAACCACCATAATATCCCTAGCTAATGCCAAGTCTCAGTCTCAGGGCTTGGATGGGTTACCTGCAGAGTTCTATAAGGAGAATATTGAATGGATTGGACAGGAGTTATTGGAAGTTTATAATGATGCATTTCAGAGAGGTACTCTTGGGGCAAACATTAATCAGGGGGTGATCAAACTTCTTCCTAAAGGGGGAAGACAAAACTTTGGTCAAGAATTGGAGACCAATTACACTTCTTAACCTATCTTATAAGATCATTGCTAAGACCCTTGCTGGAACATCTAAAGTGGTCAGATACCTTGTGATCCCCTTTGCTATCAGCCCATCTCTGAAAGATATGTGAGAATGGATCTTTGCTAAGGTTGAAAAGAAGCATCTCAAATGGCAGACTCGTCTCCTTTCTTTAGCAGGGAGGGTGCAGGTTGTGCAAAATGTTTTATCTTCTCATGCTATATACTATGCTTTCACATGGTTATTCTGTAATTACCAGGTTAATAAATTGGAAAGGATATTAAGAGATTTTTATGGTCTAATGGTCAGGGGATAAGAAGAGGCATAATGTGTCTTGGGATTAGTGTTGCACTCCTAAGGAGCATGGTGGATTGGGTCTTTGTGACCTCAAAACTCGTGGTATTGCTCTTGCTGCCAAATGGATTTTTAAATCCTTCCATGGAAATGAGCCATGGAAGATATTGATCAGGAATAACATTTGTCTGTCTAGACTCTAAACCCAAGAAGGGAAGGAATTGGTCTAATTTGGGGTTTTGTGAAATGTTGAGCGGTTTTGATATTAAGCCATTTGGTTCTGCTATTTTTTCCTCATTAAGGAAAGCTTGGTCACAGGTGAGGGAATTTCTATATGGTCGGCATGCAATTGGGCACTCTCCATCCTATGCAGTTATTAACAAATCCTTACGGTGGGGGGTTGTCCTCAATCAGAAACAACTTGGCCTTACACAATGTTGTTCTGCTATAATTTGGCATTCACTAGGCATCTCTTCAATTGGTGACCTCCTTATATGTGGTCATCTTGGTTCGTGGGAGGAACTCTGTTCTAAATTTAACATCCCCCCTTCCCACAAGAAGACATATACTCTGATATATAAAGCTACTGGCATGTTCTTTCCGGGCAAGGTTATGACTTCTGAGCAGTTTATTGATCAGTTGAAGTGGGTTAATGGCAATTCTTTTCATGATATTAATGCTAAGCAAATTTATTTGATGCTCAAAGAGGGTTCCAAAATACTAAAATGGATGAATGAGTCCTAGTGTTATGGTTGGTCATAGTCCAAATGGTCCTTTGTTCTTAATTGTTTTTGGAAAAGTCCTAATGAACCAAAAAAGAAGTGCCTTGTGTGGCAGATTTTACTTAAGAGAGTTGTTGGGGATGTTTTATCTTCTCTAAGTCTTTCTCCCCTTGTGTGCTCCATTTGCTCTTCTCCTAAATCTATTTCCCATGTATTTTTTGAATGTTCTTTGCATCTTTAATGTGGTCTTTGTTTGTGGGTTCCCCTGTCAGATGGAATACCAGACCTGGCCTCTCTTGCTTCGAAGTCCTTGCTGGCTTTATTGACTGTTTTGATGATCAACTTAATACATTTTGGTATGCTTATGTTGTGAGGTTTTATGGGTTTTATGGTCCAAGCGGAATGAGGATGTCTTTCGTGGATCAAGAAGGATTCTTACTGAGTTTAATCCTAAACTCACCTTCTTATACATCATGTTACAGGTTTCTGCAATGTTGGAGATCCCGAAGAGTAGATTCATTATTTTGGTACGAGAAGGAATGTTGCTGATTTACAAGGCAGATATGAAATCTGCTCATTTTTTTTATGCTTACAAAGATATGCTCGATCAAGAAGAATTGAAAGCAATTGAACAGTTTATGAAAGAGAAAAACATTTCCAAAGAGGAGGTGGAGGTAGTAAATGAAGAACCTAAGCACACAGATGAACCAAAGTGGGATCATTATACTATTCCTGAAATAGACCCCCCTTTGGGAAGGTATGAGACTAACAGAGCTGAAGTGAGCAGCAATATTGTTGGCTCATGGGATGCAGTTTGATTTAGCATATAGTTTATAATATCTCTCTCTCAAAACTCTCGATCTGGTTATTTTGTAATTGTAATATGATTCATACTTAGCCGTTGATATCTGGTTGGTGGGTATCTCTGTGGACAGTCAGTTTTTATGAGCTTTCTTTAGAATGGTTTTGATGAACAAGTTATAATGATGTAAATCCTTTATTGAACTATCTTTAACACAAAAAATAAAAGCAATTGATATCTTCAGAGAGTTAAGGAGGACAAGATTTGTTAGCTTTGTAGCATGGGTGAGGCTGAGACTGGGACTCATTTCGTCTTCCATTGTCCTACCTACTACGAGATCAGAGGGAGATTCTACTGCTTGTTCAGGGAGACTCAATCTCTCTCCTCCTTCAGGTACATTGACCAGAGGTGCCTTGCGCTTTATCTCTAGGAGGCCTTGAGACTTCGTGACCACTCTACCACATCATCTCCTCACGAGACAGCACCCCAACCATTTCATCACATCTTTCTTCACAATGGTATCCCCTGCGCGTGGTACCAAGCGACAGCTCGATCACCCCCCCCCCCTCTGGCCATACCAGATCCGTGAGACCGCGTAAAAATTCCACTCATCAGCAGTCTTCTTATTCTTCCAAAGGTCGTCAAAGACATCGTGGGGTCCCTTCTTGCCCTATTACCTATCCTTCAGTTCTGGCTTTTTTCTCAGTTGCTCAGGGCAGCTAGTGGGTTGTTAGTGTTGGTTGTTGTTTCTTGCTTTTGTTGTTTCATTTTTTCTCCTCAGACAACGTTTGGTGTTCCTGTTGTGGGTTGGCTTTTTACTTTGTCTCGGCAATCCCTTGGACCCTCTTTGTGGTCTTTTGTTGGACATTAATAGATTTATCTTATCTTATCTTCATTGTAATTCATCCTGCAATTATGTGATCTTGCAAATTGTAATCCTTTTGTTTTTGAGGAATATAACAATTATTTTCTTGCTACCCTTGCTTGTGGAAGGTGTTTTCGTTTGTTGTTTGATCCTAGGTGCTTGTGTTGCAAACTTCAACATGGTATCAGAGCGTGGATTCAGCAAACCCCTTCTCAAAATTTGAGGGTTTCTATCCTCAAGAGTGTTGCAGTGTCTCCAAGTTTGCCTTTTTGTGTAAATTTGGATTTGGATATTTTTTCCTATCTTTTGGAGCTTCACGGACCTTACAATATGTTCGCAGCATGCCAAAACCCTAAGATCGACTGTCGTTTCATCAAAATCCGAGCAATTGAAATTTTTTAGTCTTTATGGCTGCAAAGCACGCAAAATGAGGTAAAATATAGGGGTCAGCGAAAAATTTGGGCATCGTGGAGCAAAATAGAGGTCACTATTGCACTTAGAAGGGCCAAAGACCTATAAGTCAATATAAAATTTGTCAAAATCAAAGACTGAATTTTTTGGGATTTTTTTTAAAGGGTGACACTTTTCAATGCATCTGTACAATGTTGATATCAGTGTTGCATCAGCAGCCAGCACGCAGGTCTAAAATCTTTTTTTCCCCATAAATTTCATAAAAAATTTCAAACAAATTAAAGTTTCAACAAGTTTTTTATTGGTCAAATTGAAGTTTTGTTTGAAAGAGAAAAGAAATGAGAAGGTATGTACCTGACATGCAACATACTTCTTGCTGACATCAGCAGTCCAGCAAGCTATTTTTGGCTGTCCTACCAAATTAGGCACTATGCTAAATTTAGCAGTGTTTCAATAATTTAGCTCAAAACTCATTTTGACATAGTGGTGGTTTTTTGGCCATAACTTTGTCATAAGGCTCAAATTTGGGCAAACGACATATCGGAAAGTTGATTCCGGTGGCAATCTAAATCTGGTGGTGGTTTGATGAGATTGTGTACCATTTTTGCATACCAGCCAATAAAGTCAGGTTTTTTTTTACGCTTCCAAGGCCATAACTTGAGCAAATGGACTCAATTTTCTGACTTCCGCACATCGTTGGAAAGCTCTCAGAAACCTCTACACAGATATTTGGTCTCATTTTCCAAAGTTTTGATCAGGCATACATTGTTCTCAAAATTATTTATTTTGAGATTTCATGACTATCGAGTTGCAGGAGGGTTTGTGTATCTTGTGGTGGGGGTTTCTCTTGCAAATATTCAGTATGGAAAATTCCACTCTATCTCCTTATCCTTCTTCTCAATCTGGTGAGTCTTTCTCCAAGACAAAGCAGAAGAAGTCAGGTGACCCTTGGAGTTTTTATGGCAAGGTAGGACATGCAGTTAACAGGTGTTGGACGAGACTAGAGGCTTTACAGGAGGCCATGAAGCGACATCATATTTCAGCTCCTCAGTCTTCATGATAGGCAGACAAAGGTCATGCTCTTTCTGCATGGGCTTTGCCTTCATCTTCTTCTTAGTGACATAGAGTTTCAGTGGCCCTGTCAAGCCTCACCTTTGTCAACATTATGGGGGGATTTCTATTGTTTGTGCTAATGCTTCCTTGGTTCCGCAATTGATCAGTTCTTTAGACTATTGGCACCTATATTTTCAACTAGCACTTTGTTCTTGCATGGTTGAGTAGTGTCATTTGGGTCACTCGTACATAGTTCGAATAGTGTCGTTGGGGGCACTCATCTAGATTGTTGCCTTTTGTATCTTCGACTGACAAATGTTTTGCCTTTGTTTGCCATCTACTAATTGTTCGAGTAGTGTTGTTGGGGGCACTCATATAGATTGATCTTGATCATCATCTTGGTTTAAAAGGAGGTTTTTCGTCAAACAATTGTCTTACAATTCTGTCCTGAACTTTCTGAATACTTAGAGCCTCAAAGACAATACCAATTACATTTATTGAGCTTGGAAATGTTGTCAAACCCCTGTCCAACACACAAGCAAACTTTGCAAACATGAAAGAATAAATTCCCACTTGTGTTGTTCACTCAACTGGCCAATAAAACTTTTCATTTCACCATCAGCATTTAGACAAACAGTTGGCATACATATTAAATTGAAAACACATCAATCTTTGGAAGATTTTCTATTAAGTGAAGAAGCAACAGCTATATCAGAACTTTGCTCTCCAAATCTGACCTGTAGCAGCAACTCCAGCTGCTAATATGCTACCACGTCGTCCAAAGGTCCACACGCCAAGTACGGAACTGATACTACAGGCATTTCTTTCAGCAAAGATATGGCCTAGATGTCTGACCAAGGAATTTCAGACTGTAGACAATCTGATCAGCACCTTTAATAATCACCAAACCCTAACGCCAAGCAAGGTGCTGCTACTAGGAGTATAGAAGATGGTACGGCTCGGGTTAAACTAGGATTATATGTTGAATTTGACCTCCGATCTGCTAATGTCACATGAAAACCCTTCCCCAATTCAAACAAATTCTGGATTTGGTCTGATCTGTGTGTGGTCTGCCCTCAACAATGCTGATATATGAATGATGATGATCCAAAATGCGCCCAGATCTGTTGTATACCCCAAAATATGTTTTTAACTGCCTCTAATCACTGAAAATAGCCTCCCAGCAGCTTGTATTCAACCTACCATTGAATGCTATGATGAAAATGTGCTGTAACAAGACTCGGTTTTTGTCCAATCTCGGATTCCCAAGGGAGATTTCGTTCCCAAGGTCTGAACTCCTGCAAATTGTGTTCAGAGCTCTGATTTCCTGAAAAGCTTGTCTAAAAATGAATTCCCAATGATGTAAAATGACCTCCAAATGCCTTTTTAAAAGGCTCCAAACCATAGGTCGTCACTTTTAGGGTTTCCATAATTTCACTTTATTATTTTTAATCAAAAATATGCCTTTACTTAAAAATTGACCCCTTAGGCATTATATTTTATCATTACAATGTTTTCCCCTTTTTCTTACAACATTTTATGCCTCAAACACCTACGAAAAAGGGCCATAATTTATTACAACTTATTTTATTACAAAGTGATTATATTATTATTTTATTATAACCCAAACTTAGGAAATAATAACATTTACTCATAAAATGCAAACTGGGGCTCAAAACCAAATTTTGTCTGAAGCTCTCTAATCCTTGATAATGTCTGAACCCTACAAGCCAACTAGTACCTTGCTCAAAACAACCTAAAACAGCACAAGAAGTTCCATAGTGAGTCCTCTTAACAACCCGTTAGCCTACGGGAACTCAAGTGATAGGCCAACCATCAACTCATCTCCTTCCTCCTAGAAAGGGGCCATTACAATCCTCCCTTCCTGGAGATTGCTCGTCCTCAAGCAATCTGCACCTGCACACTGAGCACCAATCCTTGTATCCCATACCAATCCAAGACATGTCGCTCCACCAATCCGTTGCGCTACTCTAATAAATATGTTCGGATACCACAAACCATGAAGCAACATATGGGAATCCATCTAAAATAAAGTACCAAGCAAATCAATACCCGGATCCCAAATCAAAATATAGGCCTTGTTGTACGAGATGCAAAAGAAGTACATCTCATCATCACCACAAGGTAACCATTCGTGTATGTAGAGCATCCAAACAACGTGAAAACACACTCCCGTGTACCAGGAAATCAACACCAATGGCCACCATGCCTCGTTGTCATGACTCAGATCAGCAAACTGAATAATGTCATGGACGTCATCATACCAATGCAACCCACAGAAACCCATCTCATACTTCATTTCCATCCAATAAACATACTCCTGCACACTTCCAAGTAACTAAATAAGAGATGTAGACCAAGAAAAATTAGGAAGTGCAACACAATTCCATTTAGGACAGCAACTATCACATGTAGAACCTATGAAGTATAAATCACCAATCAATAGGTAGATCGCTGCCCTATCAAGAGAAATGGGTGACAAACTCACAAATGAAGCGCGTACGCCATCACTGCTCATCAAAAATGCCTCTAGAGCAAAGTTCCTAGACTCGGACTCAACAAGGCCGACTTGGCAATAACTCGCCAATGACTCGGCAAAGTGAAAAAACCCTTGAAATTTAGGGATTTTTAAGGATTTAAAACTTGTTTCATGCACCCATTATTGAATAAAGCTTAAAGACACAATAGCATCATCAAATAGAAGCTAACTTGATCAAATACATAAATATACATCGATCACATAAGTACAACTGCAAATTAATACATTGATGACAATTAATACACTGGCAGATAACCAATATTATCAAACACAACAATATGTTGGCAAGTGATCTATTTTGCATGGTGAGATTCACTTTTTGGTTGTCATTTATGGCAATACATCTAGGTTACAGATCGATTCCTATGAAGTTGAGTTTTGATGACTCTGAAATCGACTAAGTACAGAAGCAGAGTTACAGAGGTATTTTGGGTATCGAAGATCGAGATCGATGAATTAGGGCAAGCGAGCTTAGAGGAAGATAGTATGAGGTATATGTGACCTCCACCTAAGATCGATTTTGTTTTTGTAAAGTTTACAGCAAGTTAGAGAGATTTGAAGACAGACAGACAGCAACAGAACAGTGATACAGAGCAGTTGGACAGAAGCGATGATCCAGAGAGTATGACATGGACTCCAGGCAATCGGAGTTGGATTATGGTTGTTGATAACCTACACTTTAATTATGTAAGAGCGCCGACTTTGCATTTGATATTTGTTTTATTAAATGTATTTTGTATTGAGAGACGACTATGTAATATTTGGTTAAGAGAGCCGACTTAGTTAAGAGAAGATATATATATGGAGAACTTTTTGTTGAGCGAAAAGATGGATGGATGTGAGATAGATGATATGACATGCGAATTGCAAAGAGGATGACAGAGATCATTGATGAGCTATGACAAGAACTATCTAAGCATTAGAGATGCTTGTTTTGGTTCATTACTGAGAACATTTTGTAACAGAATTACATTGTAAGAGTTGTAAGCTCAGTTGGCCCCTAACAGGGTGTTGTATACCTTTAACAGGGTTGTAATTCCTTTAACAAGGAAATGTACTAGGTAAAAATTCAGCTCCTAACAGGGCTAGGTCTCCTAACAGGGACACTATACTTTAGTGCATGCTTGTGGGTACCATCCCCACCGGGGTTTTCCCTTGGCTAGGGTTTCCTCGACAACAAAATTATGGTGTTATGAGTACTGTGTTATTTGCTTATGTTCTTTTCATTTGTGCAAGTATATGGTTAATGTTTAATTGGTTGAAAAGTTTTAATAAGTGTTGTAATACTGATTCAC
>MU227515.1:994068-1018931 GCA_018584345.1 Thuja plicata
GAAGATTCAGACAAAGACAATTCAGATCAGATGAAGCAACTTGAAGAAGAAAATGAAACTTTGAAACTTGAGAATGAAGCTATGACTAAAGAGATACAGTTACAAAAGGATGCTAAGAAGAAGATTGCAGAAACCTTGAATAGTGCATTAGAACAAATGAAGAATGAGGCTGACAACTACAAGAACAAGTATCTAGAACTAGAGAAATACAATCAGATTATAAAAGGTGAACTTGTTGAGGCAAAGAAACACATTGAGAAACTTCACACCAGCAATGATTTGATCGATGAACAAAGAGACAGACAGAAACCTAAAGGTGATATGACTAGTATTGGCTTCAATGAAGCTGAATGCTCAAAGAATCAGGAAGAGAAATCTGATGCAAAGATTGATGTTGAAAAACCTACTATTGAAGAACCTAGAAAGCAGATCAGACCTTTCAGAGGTAGATGCTTTGGTTGTAACAAGTTTGGACACATGAAAAGAGACTGCAAAGGTAATACCCCTTTTAAGACCTTTTTTGGCTATTGTTTTAATTGTAATGGATATGGGCACAAGAAAGCAGAATGCAGGAAACCTATTCAATCTGGATATAGACAAAACAATGGAAGAGAACCTACAGTGAAACGCTAGAAATGTAGTAACATTGGACACATTGCGAAGTACTGTAAGCTGCAAGTAAATCAGGAAAGAAGACCTCCTATATGTTACAAATGCAATAATCCAGGTCATATAGCTAAGTTTTGCAGGTATAATGGAGCAAACAACAGAAGAGTACCACCTCCTATGAATATACAGAAGAATGGAAGTGATATTGGTAAAAGTGTTGCAGATTTGAAGAATGATTTTGACAGTTGTTTTAAGAAAGCATAAGATAACAGCAGTGGTAAGATATGGAAGATCAAAGAAACAAGTGAGACAGAGGTTCAAGGTGAGACAGTAGATGCTACTGGATCTTTGCAAGTCGATTGACCGGCTACCGCAGCCGAGTCAAAGACTACAGACTCGGTGAGTGAAGCCATGACCCGCTGACTTGGCGAGTCACGAAAGTCATGGGCTCTGACCCACCGAGTCAAGGTCACAGGTCATTTTGACCCACCCAAGCCTACTCGGCTCACTGACCCGGGTGACTCGCCAGACTCGCGGCAAGTCTTGGAACACTGCTCGAGTGACTAGCCCATTAAGAGAGACATCAATCAAATCACTATCACCATCATGAGAATGATCAACTACCTAATTTGCAAACTCTGATTTACTACCTAATTTGCAAACTCTGATTTACTACCTAATTTGCAAACTCTGATTTAGGTAACTCATGCCCCTCAACATCAGCTGCATCAAATTTTATAAATTCAGTCCCCAAACAAGAAACATCATCAAAACTATCATGCACCATACTTGACTCTTGTAGTCCATCAATAGTACAAATGGTCCCATTACTATCTTCATAGCTAATAGTGGCAATGTTATGAGGAAAGCTGAATATATCACTGCCGTTCCCAAACTGAAAATTAAGACTGGTTTCAGCCCTTGTCTCATTGCCTATGAGTTCTTCCTTCATTTGCTCAACTTGTATATATTCTTCCCTTGGAAGAAACATGGATCTAATGTATGACTCTCTTTGTCTTCTTACAGTATCAAGCTGATTGCATTTTGCCTTCACTTCTTGAAATTTTGAAATGACACATTCTGCTTTCTGCCACAAGCAAAAAAAATTGCTAAATCGGAACCTTTTAATATACACAAGACTGCTTGTATATGAGTTCAAAAACCAAAAAATATTTGTCAGAAACTCAAAAGGGATCTGGAACAAGGACCTTGAATGTTCCAACATAATTAAATTCAGAACACTAAGAAAAAACAGAACTTAGAACATCTCCTCTGAAAGTAACATAAAGGCCAACTGTCACCAAACAACAAGAAATACTGTAAGATACTAGGAATTTGAAATTAAATAAATGAGACAGAGCCAATTAACCACCTCTTCCTCGGCGATTGTCATATTAAGCAGATGCAACTGGATTCCATCTTCTTCAGTGATTGCAACCTTTGCATCACTGTTTTGGCATTTACTGTTACATAAAAAAAATAAAATGATCACCATAGATTTTGTCATAGAAAGATAACTCGTCTTAATGTCCCACCCAGAATATTGAATATGCTGACCATCTGAAGTTGAAGTTGCTGCAAATTATCCCATATGAACTTATAAATTCACAACTTCAGGAGCTACTTTTCTTATCCACTTAGTTTCACAAAGCAGTTTATTTATTTTTCATCAAATTTGTCCTAGATTTTCATTTTTCATATGAGACGATTTTTGTCATGAAACGTATTCATATAGTTCCACTTTATTAGCCTCAACATTGATTGCTCGCCAATTTGAGAATACTCTTTTACCATATGACTCCAAACCCTGCATAAGATATGTCTACTTGCAGCAGGGACAGAGGATATCGATTTAGAGTTTAGACTTTAGTGTGCCCTATCTACTATTACCTCTCAACAAAAATGAGATTTACTCATTGTGCCACAAACTTTGACAAAGTTCCCAATAACAGAGCCATGATCAATAAACTACAAGGAAAATTTATTTTAAGAGTCAGAGTTTCAATAATTTCCTCAGAGGCTCTTGTTTAGCTTATTAGTTATTTCTATTAACATGGATCCTCCAAAATAGCTTGGCCCCAAAGGTCTGGTTCATGAACTTCTCCGCCTCAGGCCAACACATCTCCATCCTTAATAAAAGCAAAAAAAAAATCAGGCCAACAAAGGAATCTTCTTCAAAAGTGCTAGTTTTTCTCCAATGAAATGCTCTATTGATCTTGGAGACAATCTTCACCTCACTATCAACCATATTCACTTCCTATCTGTCACCTTACTTTATAGTGTTTTCTAGCAAGAGATGAATCATCTAACAGGTAAAAGTTCCAAACTCTGAGCATTACAGCATGATTTATCATCTAGGTTTGCAATTGCTTGTAGACAAGCAATTCTAGGAAGGGTGAAGTGTCATGTCCCCCATTTTTTCTTTTAGACTGTGGGAATCGGGTATAGCACCCCCTATAAACTGTAGTGCACCTGGTAAAACTTTTAACACGGCTGATGATGCTGGTCCGGCACGTCCTCCAGTACCACATGGGGTGGGGGGAGACTGGACCTCGTGACCTTGTGCTTTACCACAGGAAGCTCTTGCCAATCGAGCCATGCCCCCAGCCCTGTCATGTCCCCTTTTCAGCTTAAAATAATTAATAATTATTTTTTTAAGTTAGGCCCATTCACTTTTATTTTTGGGGCAACTTAAATAATATTACTTTAATAAACTTAAAAAAAAAAATATTTTAATAAACTAAAAAAAACGTGTTATTTCTAATATTTAAATATAAAAAGTATTTTTAATACTTGGAAGGAACATTTAAAAATTAAAATTAAAAAAAGGAGGGTTCAAAAGAAGCACTTTTCTTATTTCTTGATGAGTCAAGTTATGCTCGTTGCATCCAATTTTCAGATTTGAGCAGTTTGTACAATCTAAGATATCCGAAAACAAAAACCCAGACTCAACACCCAACCTTGCCACTTTGCAAGAGTGTTAATATGGTCCCAATTGGAGGAATTTGCAATCAATTTGGTTATACTGGCTTCCTATACCCAAAAGCCCCAAATCACTCCTCAAAACCCCTAAAAACTAGGACTCTCTCAATCTCGACCCTCCAAGCACTTTCTCAAACATCCAATGATGGATTCACCTTCCCCTTGACATGTGGGAACATAATCAATCATAAAACATAGCCCTCCAATGGCTAGAATCCCTGCTGTTACACCCTTGCACCCATTTTAGTGCTCTTCCAACACCACAACTAGATCATCCCCCAAAACTTCACTTCTCCTGCAACCTAAGGTAAGATTCATATGGTACAAGTCAAATCATGATCATTCCATGAGAAACAACAAAGAAACATTCATGGAATGATCATTTATCCTCCATAGTGCTCAAAATAATCAAGAAATCTCAGAATTTGAAGCTCTGTAAACCAGTAAATGACTAACCCAATAAGGAATCTCAAAACATTAGAATTGATTCAAACAGTGTTTATTGATGTTCTTCAATCATTAGAAAAGCATAGATAATAAAAACAACTCAAAATACCATGAGAAATTCACAAAAATTAGAGATACTATTGCATTTCTAAGTACAGTTTGTACATTCACCTTCTCCTCCGTACTATCCTTTCTCCATAGGCTTTCTAGATGTTACATATATGGTGATACAAGTTCTCCAAACCGATTCTAATCTGTTGGAATGCCTTGGAATACCAAATGACCCTTCATCTTGCTTTCCCTCCAAACAACTACTAACCGTTAGAATTCAAAAATTTGAATTTCTAACCTTTGTTTTATTACTTTATTTGTATTTTAACTTATCAAACTTTTATCTAGATTCATCCTAGGATCTATTTACCCTATCTAGGACCCTCTCACTTATTTAGATCCCATATAGGCACTATTGGCCCTGTTGGTAGTCATTTCTGTGAATACCATTTTAAGCTTTTTGCAGAGCTTCAACCTTCTTTCATGGCGGAAATCTTCAAGTTGCAAAGGGTTTTGCTCTTTATCTCGCGTGAGAAGGTTGCAAAGGGACGAGGAAGTCGTGTTATAATGCCTTTGGTTTGTCTCTACGCAGTCAGAAAGGGTTGGAAACAGTCAGAGAGTCCATGGCACCTTCGTCGGTCTGTATTTTGTTTTGAGGCCCTCTAGGTCCTATTGTCCCACATTGGCGGTGCTGAGAAAGAACCTAATATTCTTATATCCAAACCCACAATGGTTAAGTGTTGAAAGGCACGCAACTTTTTGGCCAGCGGTTAGATGGCGGTTAGTGGCAGCCAACTGGCGGACATGGGGGCAATTTTGTGGGCCCGTATAGAGATGATGTGGCAGAAGGTTCTACGTGGTGATAGGTGTCGGCAGGGTGTTATGGCACGATCGGAGTCACGACAGGTCAAGTCAGATCGCGGCTTTGTGACTACGCGACATGTGGCGAGGTCGGCCAAGTAGGATGGTGAGGTGGCAGAGGTCCCAGTGAATCAGAGGGTGACACGTGGCAGATCGTGGGTCCGAGCTGAGACGAAGGAAAGGTTAAGGTTCTGACAGATCTAAATGAATACGGTCGGCGTGTTTCCTTGATCAGAAGGTGCAAACTTTTTATCCTTCACGGGTTTACGCTTTTGCGACGCGTGGCAGTTGGTGGGACACGGTGGTGGCTGCGGTTAAGATAAGCATCGTGCAAATCTCAGAAGATCTAACAGTGGGCGCATTGCCTGGAAAGGAAGTTGATCGATTTTTATTCATCGAGGCATCCACCTGCTTGCCACGTCGCATCTCAGATCTTGGTCAGCGTTGAAAGGCAGGTTAAAGGTAAAGCAGATATGGTTTGATTGTACGGTGGGCGTTAAGCCTTAAACAAAAGTTGATCGAAGGATATTCATTGCGGGTTCACGACCATGCAACACATGGAAGGTGGTCAGAGCTAAGGCAGGGTGAAAGGCAGATCAGGTTGAGTTTGATCAGACGGTTGTCGTTTTCCCTTGATCGCAAGATGTGGTGAAGTTATTGATCGAGGAATCGGGACCGTCTACCACATCGCATCTCAGATTCAGGTCAGCATTGAAAAGAAGGATAAGGATCAGACGGATTTGATCCAATCCTGTGGTTGGCATGTTGCCTCAGAGGAAAGTTGTACGGGAGATATTCTTAGAGACATCGCAACAGAGCAACGTGTGTCCAGATCAAAACGTCATTACCTGGTATTTAAAGATTGATCAATGGTGATGTTTTAAAGTTGCATAAAGGTTTTAATCTCAGCCGTCGCTGGTATATTTTGCGCCACCTGTAGCCGTTGAAATTGGATTTTCAAATATTTAAAATCTTTTTGAGGGTTTCCAAGCGATGGCGTTGCTTTCCAAGTTGCAGAGATATTAAATGGATCGATCTGATCTTATGGGTTGAATTTATGAGGCTATAGGGTGCTGAAAGGATAGCCCTCTGTTGACTGTAGTTTCATTTTGTCGTATGGTGGTGACGTAGGGTTTTCTACTCAGATTTGTATATTTTCTGAAACCCTAATCAGCTTCCTATCATTTCTGCCATTAATATTGGCTATTTTCCCAAAGTCAAGTGGTTATACAGATCAGTTTCTTTTTCAGATCTTTTGACGAAAGATCTAATCAGTTGAGGAAAGAAGATAAGTGCATATCAGATATGGAAGGATAGATGTCAATTAGATATCATTTCTAGGGTTTCCTTCTTTAAGTATCTTTCTTTTCTCTGTTGTAGGGTGTCGGATCCTTTGCAAAGCAGGGCAGGTTCCAACTGTGGTTCCTCTGTAAATATTTCTTCCTTTTCTCTGCATATAGGGTGTTCTTGATCTCTTTCTGGTTCTAGAGAAGAAAATCATTGTAATAGCAGGTTTTATGAATGAAATTCCAGTATGGTTGTTATGTTATCAAGTTGTCTCCATTTTGTTTCCTGAATCATAGAGACTAAGGCATCAAGGGTGTTTTGGTTTTGTCCATTGTTGATTAGCAATGGAGTTATTTAGAGGATAACTGTGATAGGGGATTTGTCTTCAGATGTGTATGAGTTTGGATATCAAGGATATGTCAGACTGGTCTTTCAGTGGATGTTGATTAATCAACTGTCTATTCCAGGGTCTCTTCCAAGGGGAGTGTTAAATACTTTGACTAGGTAGTTGCATATTTGAATACACAGGTGGATCCACAAGTAGAGCTTGACTAGTGGGGTATGTTTGATGTAAGGCATTAGACATATTAGACTGTGTTGTCTTCTTTATTTGTAATCTATTTTTGCATTGTTATGTTTGACTCTGTTGCCCATTGGATAAGGCACTGGTCTATGAGAGATCTGAGGTATTTCAGAGATCCATTAATCCAAAACATAAATGAAAATCCTTTCCCTTTCATGTTGATAGGAAGAGTTAGAGTAGTTCTAGTTTTCAAACATACTTTATGCAAGTGGTATACTACATAAGATTTGGTAAAACATTGAGGTACATGTTACCTATATTATACCCGCCTGAAAGCTATTCCACAGTTATATGTCTGCAAGCTATTGTTTGTCACAAAGGGTTATGTGTGTGCAGATTACGTATACCCGCCTGAGTGTTGTGGAACTCAAAGTGTAGAAGGTCTTTGAACCTTGTCAATTGGACTTGTTTCTTGTCTCCTTTCAGTTGAGGGTATTGAGTTTGTGTCCTAGGTTTGTAATCCCACAGTCTGGTCTCAGAATCTCATTTAGGAAAGGAGATTGCAAGAAAAAGCTCCAACAAGCCCCCCTTACAAACATTTTGGTCCTAGGGTCATTATCAGGACCCTTAGAACTTTTCACCTTGATATTGAATTGATCATTACAAATGGCCATGATTGGCCTCAAAACATTCCAATTCACCTTGATGGATGTTCTGGAATCTCCCTTCAAATCTTGTTCCCTTAGGTGTTCAAATGTCCTTCTAGGTGGCCCTGCACCATACCTCACCTGTACAAAAATTATTCTTCAAACGTGGTGAACTTCTTTTTGGAGATATTTATTGCTGATTTGGAAGGTGCCAATTGTGAGAACAGTTCATACATTCTTATTTTGCACTTTGAGATCTGATTTGTGTTTCCAAGGTCTGCTAGGCATTACCTCAGCAGCAAGGAGAGTTAAAAGTAGTTTGTTTGGTCATTGTAAGCTCCTACCGCAGCAGTACAGATTTTGTACCAATCCATACAACCCTTAACCTAGTAGAATTGGCCAGCTGTAACACTCCAATAAGGTCTACATGAGTTCAAAACTGTGATTTCAGATCTGATTTTGGTTATAGAACAATTTGCAATTTGTAATCATTGCGAAAATCAATAAAATCAGACTTTGAGGGTTTCCAAATTTATTTTTTAATCTGATCTGAGCATTTGAAAGTGACCTGGGGTTTGTACCACCCATTAAATCAAAATTTGGTCCAGATTTGACTTATTAAGTGTTTGAGCATCTGATCAAGTATTTTCCATCATTATTTTCAAATTTCAATTTGCCATTTCAGTTTTTATTTTGTTACAAAAAAATCAGAAAATACAAAAAAAAATGAATAAAACCATAAAAAATAGCAAGGGCACAGTAATAGATAACCTCAGGTTCGTTTTGCATTGACCTAGAGGAAATCACAAAGCAACTTGGAGATCTTCTCACAGGCCACTTTAGAGAGAGCCCAACATAGAAACGATAGACATGAGTCATGGCAAACACTTTGAACCAACAAAGGAAAGAGGCTCAATGATTCAATAAACAATCCTTTTCTCCGTACATTTCCCTTTCCCTATTCATTTCCAAGAAAATTTTGGAAGTCAATCAGGCAACAAAAGCATGCTTTTTCAATTGCATTTAATCTTAGCTCATTGCAACTTAGAACCCAAAGCTTTGCAAAAAGTGTCAAGACAAGCCATGGCTTCATAACAAGAAGCTTCGTTTTCAGCCAAGGTAAGAAAAGAATCGTCTATAGCATAACAATTCAAACATTATCTATTCAAGTTAAGGAGAGAGATTCCCCTTGCAAAGCCTTCATTTGCTCTATTCACATAAAAAGAAAGCTTTCATAAACAGAATATAAAGGGATGGGGCACATGGACAGCTTTGTTTGATAGAGAAAAAAAGCCCAAAGATTTCAAATTTCAGCCCTTGATGAAAAGACAAGCCAATGCATCAGCAAAGAAACTTTGAACCACAAAGAGAAAGCTATCTCCAAACCCTAATACTTGAGCATTTCCACAATGAATGGCCACTGAATGCAACATAAACCTCATGAGTCAATAGAAGTACACTGCCAGGAGGCTTAATCTTTTTCCATTCCTTCCCAAACAGTAATTAGATTATTTAAAATATATCTATTTTTTGTAGGCCCTATTTGTTCTAGCCTAACAATCACAAGAAGACAAAGACAAACAAAATGCAAGAGCTTTAATCAAGATTTTATAGGAGTCATTCAACAAACTGATGGATCTCCAACTAATAATGAGATTTGAATTCCCAAACTTTTGAATAAGTTGATAAGACCTTGGTATACGATATTTTAACTTGGCAATTTGTTTGACCAATTTGTAGAATGTAGAAGTTCTTTTATATACAAAATTCTTTAAAACAAATATTTTAAAGTTATTTTGGTTACAGTAAGTACTAATAGTAATATTAATGACCAATGATTAGTTTTTTATTAAGTCAAAGTGTGCCATTAAAAGTTAGTAAATCTAGAGTCCTAGAAGAAAGCTATGAAATATGTTAATATCATTTTAATATATACTACAAAGGCAAATCGAATTCCATCTTTCCTGTTACAAGAAACAGGTATCTTAAATCTTTGTTGTCATTCTTAGTAAAGATTCATCTTTAGTTGAATCCCGACAAGTGTTTGAGTCCTAGTCAGTCTGTAGAAGAAAAGAACACCTAAAAATGGTAGGTGCAAAAGTATTGTTTATAGACAAGAAATTGTTAAACAAATCAAAGTATCCAATATGGAAGGGAAAATTGAAGACTATCCTCCAAAGCGAGCACATGTGGGAAGTTATCCCAAAACCAAAAGCCAAAAATCTCAATGTTGATCAACAAAGACTCTAGCTTAGAATTTAAGAAAATGCATTTCACCACTCTCTTATGGACGATTGAATCCAAATATATTTTTACAACACTAACACAGAGCATGAAGCTTGGTCAAATCTGCAATCAATTTACAAGGTTAACAACAGGTCTTTGGACCTCATTGAGAAGCATTAGAGTTGATAGAATGGACTGGAGCAATGAAATAGTCATGCATTAGAATTGAAAGAATGGATTTATTTTTTAATAATCAAAGTTTTAAGAAGAAACGGTTATGCATGAACAATCCAAACATATAGAAGTCCACTGTCACTTTATCTAACTAAAATATTCAAAAGAATATACAACTTCGACATTTTTCAACTCAAATCAACTTATAAATGGATTTACAAAAGCCATGTCAATTCTTAAATTTAAAAAAATTTAATAAAGATTGAATGTAGTGAACAGCGTTCGCAAATTAAATATTCAGGGAGGTTGTCAGAAACTGAACATCCAAACCTAAAATAATTGGTTGTGTGATGTTGTTACATAGTCGGATTGCTGCAGTGTTCGTCAGATGGTTAAAACCATACACTCAAAATAGCAACACACATTGTTGGAATTCGTGTTTATAAACAGTTGACAGTATGATCATTTCATTAAAAACAAAGTTTCCACAGTCCATTATATTAGCTTGAGAAAATGCTTCTAGATTTGACTGTATAAGCATTTTTCCATCAAATCCATTTTCAATCTTTCACCCATGTCAGATGACACTGGTTAAAACTTCACCCAAAATTAGAACATAGAGATTTAAAAGAACCTTTCCAGAAATGGGATTTTCGCAGTTATTGTTAAAATGGGATAAGCTCACACACTCAGCACTTCATTTTTTTTAATTTCACATAGATATTAATTCAACGGGGCGCAAATCTCACCATAACGTAGAAAAGGAAGCTGGAAAGTTCAAAACATGTAGGAGCTGGGTGTAGCTTACCTTTTCTTCTTGTTACGAAGAATCTGGTTCTTTCTTTTTTTAACATCTTGAGGGGACTCGAAATACCTTCTTCGCTTTAACTCTGCAACGAGACCTGACTCCCATAACGCCTTTCTGTATCTTCTCATCAACTCATCTGTTGACTCACCCTTCGCTACAAATAACGAGAAATGGGCAACCTTGCCATTAACAGACACATTTCTCTTCGCCGGCCCTTCTTTGATTGTCAATTGGGATAACTTAACTGAGCAGAAATTTATTTGGTTTGCATTGTGTGGCACTGCATGGCATAGGCCTGAAGCCAACCCCATTGCTGCTGAAGCCATTGTCGCAGTGAAAACAGCAGGAATCTTGTGTGCCCTAGTAGAAGGCTTTTTTGCCTGTAGTATTTTATCCACTCCGTGGAAGCATTATATGTTTCTTATCCAATAAAATCGATTGGCGTTGCCAAAAAAAAAAAGGTATAATTAACGGTTTGCTTGGCCATCATAATTTCTTCAATTTCTATTTAAAACGGAGGATCAAGATGGGTAATTAGAGTTCAAGAGTTACTTCTCCGGTTTTTTTTGGATTTTTTTTTATTGTTTGAATGAATGATTTTAATGATGTCCACGAGGCCTAGCAGCCTAAGGGATCAAAGGAATTCACAACATTAAACAATTTCCATAATCATTTTCAACTCTGATCTTCTTTTATGAATCTCGAGGAGCAAACTCGCGATTTGGTTGACCTTATCCTCTTCAAATAGACTGTTCATGTTGTCCACTTTCAAGATGGTTTCATACTTAGCCCGTATATCTTCATATGTTGCGCACTCCATGAGAAAGTGTCATTCGGTTTCAATTATGTCTGTCCTACAAAATATGCAAGTTCTTTCCTCCCAAACCTCTTTGGGCCTCTTCCATCTGCATGTCTCACACCTGAGATGATGTGATCCTGTCCTCAAATGTGTCATTAACAGCCTTGCTTTCTCTTTAATAGCAGCCCCTAAGTATGTTTTCTCCTCATGTTCCCCAGTTGGGTTGAACACATGCATATAGTAAGCCCATGTTATTAGACAACATGACACTCTGAAACTTCTCTATGACAAATATTTTTATGTCCACATTTGTGTTAGAACACTCATGTAGCTTAATATCCCATTTATCCAACCACTTATTATTTTGCTTCATCCATGTTTTCTTTCTATGGATAAGATCCTCATCCTTCACAATTTTTGGTCATCATTGCTCTTGCATGTTTTCAACCTTCTTTAAGTAGCTAAGTAATCGAGTTACCGTTGAAGCTTCCAACGGAAAAGTCTCAACTTTCGCTAAAAGGATATCATAAGGTACGGAGGTCTTAACTTTGAGATTATTTGGTTTTTTATGTTAAAATTACTATAGAAGTGTCATTTTGTCGCATAAGAGTTAGTAAATTAGCATACTTATATTTTATCAAATATATGTAAAGAAAGCTGAGAGGTATCAAAAAAATAAAATGTGAAGTTGCAAAAGTTTTTTTCTATTGCATATAAAGTATAAACAGATTGTACAAAAACCATCGGTAGAGTGATTCAGAGTATTACACAAAGTCTCAGTACTACTGAGAGCTACAAAAACCAGATATTACATTTATAATCGAGCTATATGTCAAAAAAATTGGAAAAGGAACTAGGGGGAGATATCCCCTTCTTCTTCTTCTTCTATATCATTGGAGTCTGGGAGACAGAGTTGTAGCCAATAATATCACATGTTCTGCCTCATCCTTGGTCAGCCCTATCCTCTGCTGGGATCACTGGTACATTCATCTGTCCTGACTGTTTCAATTGCTGGATAAATTCAGTGAGGGTGATCTCGAACTCATCTTTGTCTTTCATAGTGGTATACCCATGATCTATCTCAGCCTTCTCAATGGTGGTTTTTCCTTCCCTCAACACCTGCAAGAATTCGCTCTCCTTCATCTTTATGACCACGGTGACCTGCATAGCAATATCAAAGTAAATGAGTCTCCTGCGAGACTCGGTATGGTTTCTATCCATACCTGCAAGTACATCATTATTCTGAGCCTTCCAGATGTTCCATAAAATAACAGAAGATAATAAAGATCAGAATGTGTTACAAAATTTGCTATAAATAGTACCCGAGATAATATTCAGACCATTAAAGTTGGTATGGTATATTAGGCCAAACATGTTCCAGACCTCGGAGGCAAAGAAGCATTCAAAGAAGACATGAGCTACAGATTCTTGTTGGTTGCCGACCAAGCAGAAGTTTGGTTCCCCCCCAGGTTTCTCGAATGGTAGTTTATGAAGAAAGAGTTTCCACAGAAAGCAAGAAATTTTTGGTTCCACAAGTCTGTTCCAAAGGAGTCTAAAATATTTGTTTTAGTCAGGGTCTAGGATCTCTAGCCCCCATTTGCGGTTAACATGGGAGAAGATATCAGTGTTAGCAGTCAAGAGTTGTTATATATACCTGGATTTACCAAGGTGAAGGGGAGTCCTATCAGGCTAATGGAGTTGGAAATTACAGAAGGAATCAGTGCAGCATCCCTTTATGGGACCTAAAGGTTCTAATGCAACAGAGAGAACAGAGAAGGTTCTATGATGAGAGTTGGGTAACCTGTAGTGGGATTTAAGTATCTCCCATTGGGGAAGAGTGCCCTGCTGGATTAAATCACTGAATGTTGCAATTCCTCTCTCCTCCCATTTCCTTGTTGAACATCCCTGCAGCAGTGCCAGTGGTTTATCCCCAATCAATCTCTTTGATTCATTATAGATCTTTGTCTTCTTATTTTCAAATGCTACTCTGTGACCTGAATTGTTCAGTTGTGAAACACTTAACAAATTATAATTCGGTCCTTTTACCCAGTAAGCATTTTCACATTTTATCAGGTTATTCAACATTATAGTTCATTTACCTTTGACTAGACAAGGTGTATCATTTCCCATTCTCACTGAACTACCATTATAGTATTCAAAAGTCTCAAACTTTTGTTTATCACCGGTCATATAGTGAGTGCAGCCACTATCTATGATCCAGACATCATTTTTACTAACTTTAGATATGAGTGCAGTTTCTACATACCTTTCTTCATCTTCGTTTGAATCATCCTTCATGGCAACAAATACCATCTTGATGTCTTCTTCTAATTCATTGTCATTGTCATCAGCTTTGTTCTCAGCTAGGTAACAAGCTTTCTTCCCTTTGTCCTTGTAGTATCGGGTATCTCTTTTGTCAGATTGTTGGTTGCTCTGGTAATCTCTGTTATCACCTCTATCAAACTTCTTCTCATATGATCTATCATTTCCTCTGTAATCTTTTCTTCTGTTTGGACATCTTACAGCAAAGTGTCCAACCTCTTTACAATTGAAACATACAAGTGGTAATTTACCTTTGTATCTCCCTTTGCCTCTCTGCAATCTTCTTGCCATAAGTGCTTCAATCTCATCAAGTCCTTGATCCTCATTATCACTGTCACTATCATTCTTAACATCATGTCTATGACTTTAATTACTTATCTTTAAAGAAGATTTGAATGCAGATTCTATAGATGGTAAGACACTATTATCAAAGTTATTCATCTCAAATGAAATTAGTCTTCCAATCAAACTATCTAGAGCAACTGTATTTTTTGCAACTACTCTAATTTCTTAAATAGCAAAAACTCTAATAGCATATACAAACAATAAGGTTCTTAAGATTTTACTTACCATTATCTCCTCTTCAAGTACACCTCCAACTCCTCGGATAGCATTTACTACCTCTTTGATTATGCAACTATACTGAGTGATATTTTCTCCTTCTTTCATCCTTAGGTCATCAAACCTCCCTCTTAGACTTTCTGCCTTTGCTCTTCGTACATTGGCATCTCCTCCATGTACTAGCTTCAACTTATCCCACATTTGATTTGCAGAGGTGCAGGTTTTGACATCTTCAAACTCAACATCAGAGAGTGATGATGCAAGTTCTATCATCATGCAGTTATGCTCATGCTTTACTCTTAATTTCTCAAGAGTGTGAGGTCCTGTAGGCAACACATATTCAGTATCTAAGTATTGAACAATAACATTTCCAATACCTGATAGGTGGAGTCTTATTATGCTTTGCCATGATGCAAAGTTGTCTTTATTCAACTTGGGCACATCTCATCTGTTCATCTTTTGATCTTTTGCTTGAGTTGTTAAACTCCCTTTCTAAGCACACAAGCTCTGATACCAATTGTTAGTAATAACTAAGAGGGGGAATGAATCAGTGGCCTTAAAAATATTCCAATAATTAACCCAAAAATTTAGTACCATAATATTAAGCCTCTAGTTATCTTCAGTCCTATAAGATGAATGCCTTCAAATACTATTATCAAATTACTACTGATCGAAATGCTTTGTTAAACCTTGTACTGTATGTTTACCGAGTAGCAGTCTATTAATTTACCGAAAGATGGTAAATTATTTAGAGTATACTGATCAATCCAAATTAGCTATGTGTAATGCAAAATGCTAAAGTAGTGACTCATAAACACATTGACACATGGATTTTTAACGTGGAAACCTTGTTAAGGAAAAAATCACTTGGGACCGGTAACCCAAAATTTTTACTCTTCTGAAGTGAGTTTGGTGAAGAGCCAACCCTGTTAAAGGTTACAAACACACTGTTAGGTGTGACCTTGTTAGAGGATTTAAACGTTTAGTCTGTCACTTGATATCGGGCATCTCTATGCTACCTTCCTTGATCAAACACTCACTTGGCCTGTCAATAGGTATTTGGCATCTCATGCTATCTTAATGAACAAACTTTTTGATACTCCTTGGGATGTATCTCAATATAGAAAGGATCTTTAAATCCCGCTTGGTTAAAAGACTTTCCGAATCAATGGTTAAACCGAAATAGTATGATCTGTTCACATATACAACTTATACTTGCATATTTTCAGATCTATTGTAATCTCATAAAACTAATCTGATCAATATATCCATTTTTATACCTTTTCTCCACTTTACTTCTACTCGGTGATGTTGTTCTCTATTGCTCGATGTCCGTAGAAAACTTTAGCTCTTTCCTCAGCTTGATTGCTCTTCATGACTTTCTCTTCAGCATCATTTTTTCATTCATTCACCCTCTCAATTCGTAATGAATTAAGTTGTCTCTTTATAGATATGATATCACCGTTGTTAGGTTCTTGATTTTCTTGATTTTGGCATGATCCACAATTCTCGCCAATTAGATTTAAAGAAAAACTCTTGTTTTATCTCGCAGAGATCTTCTTGTCAACTGGACAAAACTGTTTTAAATCATTTACTTATCTCTGGCTTTATCTTGTCGATGAAAACAAAGATAACTACCAGTTAAGTCCATATTTAGCTCTTCCAGCTAGATATTTTGTCATTTCTAAACTCAAGTTAATTTTGGTGTTTTAACTCTTTGATAGCTTCGGTCAACACTCCAGTTCTCCTCGGGCTTCTCCGTCGATTTACACTATGTTTCTAGTCGTCAGTTATGCTTGTGATTCTGCTCGTCAGTAATGCTAGTTGGTGTTCTTTCTCGGGCATCACTATGACTATACTTTTGGTGTTCTCTGTCCGTCGGGTTCCACTAGCTGTCGGTGTTTGAAGTCACATTGTGAATTCTTGTCTTTTATGCATTACTGAAAGCATAATCTTTTTCTCATTGATTCTCTGAAGTCTTTGGCACTTTGATTATAACCAATTAGATTATATCAAGTTGACATCAATGACAATACAGTCCATTAACTGATTTAATGTCTTGCATTATCTTCTTGCATTTCGATGATCAACTTAACATCTTCAAACATTCAATCAGTTCCATGTCATCAACAACTACATATGTATATACATGCATATATGTATGTGCACACACACACACACACACACACACACACACACATATATATATATGCATATATATGTATATGTATATGTAAGTATATGTATATATGTATATGTATGTATATGTATGTATGTATATACAAATGTATACACACACGTGTGTGTATATATATATACACACACACACACGTGTGTGTGTGTGTGTCATGTATATACGTATATTTATACATGTATGTATATACATATACGTATACGTAGAATTTTAATTTTTTCTAAAACCCATTTTAGTAGTGTGTA
This sequence comes from Thuja plicata, assembly GCA_018584345.1. NCBI lineage: Eukaryota > Viridiplantae > Streptophyta > Pinopsida > Cupressales > Cupressaceae > Thuja > Thuja plicata. The sequence goes on from MU227515.1 coordinate 1,010,805, forward strand.
TATTTAACTTTAAACATGTAGTATGTAATTAATTTTAGTTCAATAATGTAGTTACACTTTAATTTTTTTTCAATTAATTTAAGAAAAATATATGGACTTCATTTGACAGTATATAAAAATTTTCAGGTACACCTATATCTATGGATTAGAGACCATGGAAGATGCACTAATTCAACCTCATGAACTATTTGCCCAAACCAACCAGGAAATGTAAAGATTGATAGAATCTATAAACAATGCTAGTAGTTGTAATGTGTATGAGCTTACTTATAATTTGATACTTGACAGCCTCATTAGAACAAGGTATGACATTCATGGTGCTACTCTCTATTGAGAAGACACTATAAAGGTGATTAATATTAATCCCATTTATTTTTACGTAGAATATTTTGGTGATATGATAATAGTAATTACATTTTCATTATGTTATCAATTGATGATTATATGCATGTTAAAGATTTACTATTATACTAACCTTGTTGATATTTTAATTACTATCGTGGTTATGCTATTGTATTATATTGAATCTTTTTTCGCGTGTTTGTATGGAGAGGGGTGAACCCAGAATAGTGGGTTACACTTTTTTGGAGGAAGGAATTCCTTCACAAAACGCAGAACATGAAAATCAAGTCGACACGTTTCGATAGAAAGTCCACAAAACCTTCGATCAAAATTGCACATCTTTCTATTCAAAATATAATATGCGTAACTTTCTATCGAAATTACTTTACTAATAATAAAAAAAATTAAAATATTGCTTTCCATTGAAAGTAATTTCGATCGAAAGTACTTACTATGGGGCTTCTAACCCCACCAAAAACCCACCATCGCTTTTATTTACACAGTGAGGTTTTGTACCACTCAAAAGTGTGGGGCTTTCGATTCACAAATGTCTGCATATCCAAGTATTTTTTAAGTTATTTTATGTCTATACTGCATTGAATTTATAGTATTTTATGTTTTTTATTATATATATACATGTATATGTGTTAATATATACATTTATATATATATATATATGTACACATATACATATATATATGTATATATACATATATATGTACACATATACATATATATATATATGTATATATACATATATATGTACATATATACATATATATGTACATATATACATATATATATATGTACATATATACATACATATATGTGTGTGTATATATACATATATATTTACATATATACATATCTGTACATATATACATGTTACTAAGTTTACATAATGATTGTTTTTTGAAGACTTTACAATTGATAAAGAATTAACAATGCGAAAGTAATATAACATACAACTCATTTATAAATTACAAATCCCAAGGGTTCTATGATGTAGGATTACGTAAGTTAACTAATCTACTAAATATAATAAACAATAAACAATCTCCATAATACAAAAGAATAACAAGTACATCACATAAATGAAACCTAGATACCATAAGGTATACCTAACAAACCAACATCCACTGCACAAGTCACAGGGTATGTGATAAAACCACATATAAAGTACAATACAATATCAAAGAATGTCACAACTGATATAATGTTACAAGTATACAACATAAGAAGGATAAGAGAAAGTCGAGCTAATAATGAAGAACAAGAAGGTGCAACTGCAAAAAGGATCATCCAAGAAAAAGTCACGAATGTGGGATCTCAATGGTAATAAGAATCACTACCACCCGACCTCATGGAACCAAAGGTATACTCCCACCATGCTAAGGAGATAACAAGAGGCCCCACTCGGATAAAAAAACCAAAGAAAGAAGTGACAACTAAGCAAGGGGATCCTGATAGCTCTCTAACTCTAGGTGTGCTACACATACTACAAGGTAAGACTCACTAATCCAGAAGCAACTGACACATGTAGGAAATCTAACCTGTATATAGGTAGGTTTCATCATATACTTCTAACCCTTAAGTTTCGTCCTAGCATCCTCTCTGGGCCCCAGGACTTAAGTGACCATATATGGTATCAATGACTTCTCAAACAGACAAAGTCACTAAATATGTCAGACAGACACCTCAGAAGGCGGAAAGCATCATTTCATCCTCCATCTTATCCTTTACTAGCATGGGAAAGCAACCTTATCTTATTAATTCATTTTAAAATGTCATTAATGTTGTATATTATCACTTGTTAAGATTACTTGCAATAAGCAATCCTAGAAGCCACTTGTGGGCCCCGACACTTATTACAAGCCACCCCCTACTACACAACTCTATAACCAACCCTAAGCTCACAGATCACACATTGATCTAAAAAGAAGAAAAATACAAAACCATAAAAGACTTCTCGTAAAGCATTAAGTCATGGAATCCACCAATGCAAATGTTGGAGCATACAAAGAATAATACATCCTATACAAGGATCCAGACTATCAATCCCATATTGAACATCTTAATAACCAATACCAATACTCATATACATAACAAGATATATGATCATAAAAATATCAATAGAACCTATGTCCAAACACAGAGTAACATAATCAACAAGGATCAACAATCAGAATGCATAACTAACATAACAATAGAAGCAAGGTGACCAAGATAATTAGGACTCAACACAAAAGTGGTCCTCACCTTTTCATGGTTAAAAAACTTAATGATCGGAGACTCAAAGACCACACAACATAAGCAACAGATGTACCCAAGGCAACACATGAACCAATCATGACATAAATAGGTTATGAACTTTCCACAATATGAAACACAAAGAGTAAAAAGGCATAAAATCATAAGATAGTACAAGTCCAAAGACAATCCACACTGACACTTAACAACACCAAGATCACATGAGATAAGACATGCATGCATTTGACATACTATTTCACCTCATTTATATAACATCATTATAATTATTAAAATGCTCTTAAGTTATAAATGACTTAGTTAGTAACATAAAGTATGCACATGGAACATATATAGTGTTTTAGTGAATCCATATGATCTTTAAACTTAAATTATAAATTGATTAGATCATTCGTATTTTAATTATTTAATAATTTTTAAATTGATTAGTTTTCAATTTATAAGACTTATTAACAATTTTAATTTTATAACAGTGAATTTTTGTGTGTTTCCTTTATGCAGATCCGTCGGTAATTTGAACGGTATAATCACATATGAAATGAGACATATATGAAAGTTATATAAATGGAAATATAATTTAATTTCATATATTTTTCATTCTTTCTAGTCCTAAAGATAAGGTCATTTAAATTGTGTAAAAAGTAAATCTCTATAACAACCCTGTTCAGGAATTACTAGTTTGGTAAAAATATGATAACTTTGGTTTGAACCATTGGATCGTCATACAAATTAATAAAAAACATTCATAACAGAATTAGTTAAAATCTCACCAAAGCGATTGTCCAAATTATGTAGTGAAAAAAATTTATGGATGAATTTTCGTCAGCCTCCGATTGAAAAATCAAGCTCAAATTAACCTAATTTCACTATAACAAACAATATTTGACCATTTTCTGTACAAATGAACCCTATTTTATTTTGATATATGTTAAATAAAACCAAAAAGGGTATCTTAAAGTTTCTTTATATTTTTAAGGTGACATCTAAACTAAAAATTATTCCCTACCCTAGCTCTTCATAACCCTAATCCAAAACATATGTTTTCAAACCCATATCCTTACATACAGGTATCTATAATTCACATATCTCATAATAAAGGATTCCTCCATACAATTTAAACTTATTCAATTAAATTTGTACAATTTGGTAAAAACTTAATGGATATACAACACAAATATATCATTTTTAAATCATTCTCTCATTGGGTTTCCTTACAAATTCTCACAGAAACCAGACATGCCATAAACATAACTCACAAGAACACCCTAAGCATCTGTATAAATTTGTTTATAAATCAAAATAACTTTAACTCAAAATTAAATCACAATTAAGCAAGCACAAAGAAAATAATCTTTCCAACAGAAATTGCAAAAAGACTCAGAAACTTCTACCTTGAAAACATCAGGTAGACATGCTAAGAAGAAGAAGAAGAAGACAAACTTTACTCCCAAGGTTTAAAAATATATTTTTTAACTTCAAAATCTCGATGCAAAACGTGTAATCATGTCTCCTAAAACTTCTGATCTAAAAAAAATCTGTCTCCTCCCATTTCAAAATGGCCAAAAAACTCTAATAAAATAAAACTATTCAACTAGGGTTTCTAGGACAACTTCCTAAAAAACTTAACCCTAGAAAAAAATAAAAGTTTTTTTTTCTTTATTTTTCTTCGTATAAAATAAAATCAATTTACTTATTTATTTATTTTTAAAAGAAAGAAATACACAATTTCCTTTATCTTTCTTCTTTCAATATTAAATAAATAAGTATTATTTATTTATTTATTTATTTATTTTATTTTTCCAAATTAAGTATTATATCTATATATATTATAAATAAATAAATATCCTTTCTTTCTTTTCTTCTCTCTCTTTTTTTTGTTTTTTATTGAATAATTAATTCTCCACAAAACAATTTTTAATTAGAATTACAACTCAATTTATTATTATTATTATTTAAATGAAATTACATTGCATATTATTATTTTTAATTAAGAATAATATTTGTAGCATATTAATAATTTATTTCTATTAAATATGCCTTTTAATTTTCATTTAGACATAATATTTAATTAAATCTTCAAACTTTATATTTAAACTTTTAATTAAATCTCTTTTAAATAATACAGGTATTTAATTAATCCTTATTTAGACATAATATTTAATTAAATCTTTAAACTTCATCTTTAGACTTTTAATTAAATCTTTTTTAATAAATACAGGTATTTAATTAATCCCTATTAATTAATATCTATATATTTAATATTTTATTATTCTTATAAGGTTCAATTATTTAAACTTTTTAATTAAACTTTAATTTCTCTTACTTACATCACGACAAAATACAACATTAACCTTCATGCATGCATACTGAAATCTGACCAAGTCAAAATGTAGAAAATATGCAACAACATAAGCATGCTCAAACAAAGGTTCACGAATTCACGTCACCTCGACAAATTAGGAAAAGGTAGTCAACGAGATAATTGTCCACTATTTCAGGACAACTGAGGGCTTATGTTAGGATTTATGTTTTAATTTTATCTCCCCTCTCTAACCATTGAGATAATGTGATAGGGCACGTTCCTCCTAACAATTCAGGGGAGTCGATGCCCGGTACCTAAAAATCTACATCACAAAGTTGAGCGTGTGTGTGTGTGAACCCACAATAGTGGGTTTCACATTTTTGTCTGAACTGACACTGAAGTCTACATTTTGAAAAAATCTTTCAGCTTTGGATGCATATTGTCGTTAAACCGTTTGAAATCAGAAGATGAAGTAAACTAGAGTCTTTTAGGATTTTCTATCTAGATTCTAAATATATCTTAAATTCTTTTTTTTGAATTGATTTGAAAGGTTTTTTTTCTCCCACAAAAAACTATTATGTTGTTGAAAACGTCATTTTCAAAGCGTTACATTGACTTCATAGAGCATATTTTTTTTTTCTAAAATAGATATCAATGTGCTTCTTTCAAATTTAGTTTTGTAACATCCATACGGAGGGCATGGAATTGGTTTGATGACATTATCATGATTATTGTATATTTTATGAACGTTTGAAGTTGAGTAAACCGTAATTTTGACATACCTTAACTACATAGCTTATAACTTGTGTATTTATCAAAAAAAATTTAAAAAAAATGATAGAAAGTAGACTTAAAGACGGAGGGCACTGTTATTTTTCAATTTTTTTTCTCTTTTCTACTCTTTTTCATTGAACGTCAAACTTGGAGGTTTATATTTGATAAAAAACCTATATTTGATGCACGTAAAAAAATATAGCCCTAATTATTTCAAAAAATTCAAACCTATATATTTGTTACAAAGCTCGTTAAGAGTACTTGTGTGATGCAAAAGGACATCTCCTTATTCTTCCATTTGATCCATGTGTTTGAGCCCCGAATCCATGAAAACTTCAGACTTGTGTCAAACTCTACAAATGGCCTCTAATCGGAGACTTTTGATAGAAACTACTTTCGATAAAAAGTAGTTTCGATCGAAACTAATTAGTTTCTATCGAAATTCCTTGCATGGTTTAACGTGAATTAGCCCATTTCGAAAACTAGTTTCGATAGAAATTCATATGTTTAGATAGAAAGTTATAGATGACTTTCGATAAAACCCTTTGTTGGCCTATTTGGTGTCATTTTGGGTTCAGAACTATTACATATAAATAAATTATTTTTTCCTCATCTTATTAATTCAAAAGATGTAAAATAATTCACATTTTGGAGAAGCAAGACTTTTGAAATTGAATTTTTTCAAATTTTGTCAAAATTTAGTGGAACAATTTTGCAACTTGTGATGGGAAATAAAAAGAGAAGGCTAACTAAGAGTACACGACATTATTCAAAAGAGACTGAACAAAGACTATGTAAAGAAGCATAGGAAATATATTATCATAGGAAACAAGGTATGTCTCTATCTCTTTGTCTCTCTCTGGATATTTTAAGTTGATGGTTACGACTTGTCTTAATGAAACATGTAAGCATGTAAACCCTAAACCCTAAACCCTAAACATGTAAACCCTAAACCCTAAACCTTACCTAATTAGACCTAATTAGACCTATTAGAACCTAATTATCCCTAAGACCTAATTAGACCTATTAGGACCTAATAAGACCTAATACGAGTAATAGTCCTTAACCAATAAGAACTAAATTATGACGTAATTTTTTATTTAGTAATAAGATGTAAGAGTACCCCTTAAGACCTAACACTTGACTAATTGGTGCATAAATACTTTAAGACCTAATTAGACCTTTAATAAGACTAATTAACACCTAATATGAGTAATAAACCTACTAGTTCCTAATATGATCAATAAGACCCCTTCTAGGTGTAATTAGATCTAACTAGACCCTTTAGGACCTAATTAGACACAATTAGACCTATTAAGACCTAATTAGATCCAATTAGACCCTTTAGGACCTAATTAGACACAATTAGACTTATTAGGACCTAATTAGACCTAATTATACCTATCAACACCTGTGATAGGTTATATGACCCCTTAAGACCCCATTAGACCCACTTAGACCTAATTATACCTATTAGGACCTAATTCGACCCAATTATACCTATTTATACCTAATTAGATGGTGCAGGAGCACCTAGAGAACTTAGGGTTAAAATCCCTTAGGAACATTTTGGATTTGTTTAAGTTTTTGATTAAGGTAAATACAGGTTTTGAAAGGACCCCGAAACCTTTTACATAAAAGTACTAGAGATAAGAAGATTTGTTTAAGTTGGTTTGTAAGGTGTTTTTTCATTCACTATTGTAATGACCGAGTGAAAATGGGTCAATTTGGTGAATAAACACCCTAGTTGCTTAGATGCATGTTTTTAGTTTAATTGTGTGTGCTGAGGTAGTTTGTAAGCCTCTGTAAATCCAACCAAGGCATTAGGAACCTTAGATAAGTTGCTTGGTATGTACTGAAGTACACGACATGTGTTGTTGATGCTCGGTACTGATGCTCCGTAATGATGCTCGATAATGATGGTGCTCGGTAATACTAATGCTTAGTAATGATGTTGCTCGGTACTAATGGTACCTGGTACTGATGCTCGATACGAGTGATCGGTATGTACTACTGTTGCTCGGTGAATTCAGTTATAAAGGCCCAAGAAAAGTGGATCTTGTCTTTAGTGGACAGTATGGTCAATTGTAAATGTAACCACCTGAATTTGGTATGTTCCAACTATGGACCCTGTTTGCCCTAAATGTGATCATACCCTCGATTTATGTCCAAACGACCCTGTTACTGCTTGGCATAATTCTTCAAACCTATTTAATGTCCTAGGTGATTTTTATCACTAATTTATATTAACTATGATAGCCATGAAATTCAAATCAATTTCGACCTATCAAATCAAACCAAAATCAAATATGGTTATAGTATTTAATTATAAAGGAATTAAATAAATCCCTAAATCAAATACCCACTTGCAAAATAACCCATTCCCCTAGCCTATTTAATTTAATTAAAATGGCTATAGTCCCCTAATTATTAAAAAGCAA
>MU227515.1:1021011-1035229 GCA_018584345.1 Thuja plicata
CCAATAATCTACAACACATTCAACTGAAAGAATTCCTGATTCATCCCCGAAAGGGTGATAATCTTTGTGCAAGGCAAAAAGTAATTGCCCCAAGACACTCGTCATATCGTGCCCTCACTTGCGTTTGAATTCGGCTAATACAACATCATGACTGGAGTCATTGCGTGCTTGGTGATGGCTATATTCTGATTAGCATTTGAGTGTGTGCCTAAGTCAATGAGCAAACAATTTTCATCCTCCAACTAGAGAATAGGAAAAAGATGTGTGTTTGATTCATCCCTTTTAACAAAGCAAAATTGTTTGACGTGTCAGAAAGATCATTAAAAAGATAAAGCTCCTCACAAACAAACAATAAATTTCATACCCTAGAGTACAAGTCTCTTTCACGCCCAACAAATAACTCTTAATGCAATTCAGAGACAAACAGATTCACGTTCCTCAAAACGCAAATTTTTCAAGATAGACTAAAACTAGCAAGTCCATCATAAAATCACATCCGGGATTTCCTAAGTCGTATCTTGTATTTAGGATCGTATCTGGTGCATTAGATCACATTTAGTCAAGCATATAGTCGCATCGAGTGTTGTAGGATCGCATTCAAGTTTTAGGATCGTATCTGGTGTCATCAGAGGCTCGTATTTGGGAGCTCGCATCCTGGGCAGTGGGCATTTCTAGCAGCTTTTCCTAGGAAGTCTCAGTTGTTTTAGGTACCCTTTTTTCTCTTTAGCTAGTCCCTATTGTCTCTTCTGGTCTCCCTGCTATTATTTTCAAACACTTTCAAAATGTCTACCTTGCATGCTCAGTCAGTCTTTCACGATCAGTTCAATACGTGTGGTCTACCCATTCTCTATCAACAACTTGGTTCCCAGCTCACTATCAAGGCATTCTAACTCTCTGATGCTGGAATCATTTACATCCACCAAACAAACGAACAGTAACTTCTACCTAGACACACCCACTTGAACGATCTGGAATCCTTGCTAGTACTATTGGGAAACATTGATGAAGTTGAGAAACAAACTTCATGGTTAACACAAGACGCAATAAGTACACAACCGAAGGATCAAAAGTGCCTCCTAAAACATCACACTTTCAAGGAGAAACTTCTCGCAATTCCCTATTTGACCTTTGAGGGCTATGACGATGGCAAATAAGCATAATCTGTAGGCACGGAAGAAGAAGAAAGACACAGGTTTGAATGTAATCCGTTTGGGTCAGATAGTGATGAAGAAATCCCTGAAGACAAATACGAGAAGCTTAAACAAAGCAAAAGAGTCCACAAACTGTTGGAACGAATAATCAGAGATGACAAGGAAAAATACTTCCTCCATTTAGCATCCACAGGTGTCAAATTACCTAGGATTACGATGTAAATGATCTCAAAGAAAAGGAGGTACCAGACCCCATATCCATCCTTACTAAAAAGCTCAATCAAATGCAAACCGATCTCACAAACCTCAAGCAAGAAAAGGACAAACCAAAAACAAAATACTCTTTGGATGCCATTTGTCCATTTCCTTTCGATAAGAGTATCACAATGGTTTCATTTCCTCTTAATGTGGCAAGACCAAAATATGACAAGTACACTGGGGAAACTAATCCACATGACCATGTGAGAGAATTTTGTGCTCTTAGCATTGAGTATATGCATGAACCCACTTACCTCATGCGACTGTTTCCAAGAAGTCTAGGAGGAAACGTCATGGAGTGGTTTTCAAAGTTGAATCCCAAGGTCAAAACATTTGAAGAGTTGATGCAATGGTTCATTCAACATTACTCCTACAACATCCAGCATGATGTCACCATGATGGATCTATGTAATACCAAGCAGAAAATGGGAGAATCCTTTACTCACTTCCTATAAAGATGGAGGAAGATCTTTGCACGATATTCAAGAGTCATCCCTGAAACAGAAAAGATGGAAATCTTTGTTAATAATATCATACATGAATTGAGCTATGCTCTACAAATGCAAGATTCTCCTATCTTCGATAGAATGATTAAGAATGCTCTCTGTATCAAAGAGGTCATGGTCAAAAAGGGAGAGATCACCCTTCAAAATGAAAACAAAGGCAGTAGCTCCAATTCTAAGCCTAAATGGTAGAAACAAAATAAAAATGTTGTCAATGACAGAGTGGTTGATGCTTCCAACATTAATTCTAAAACCGAAGCATTCAATCTTACCAATGGTATGCAAGCAAGCAAGGAGGCTAAAATAACACCTCCCAAAACCAACAACGATAATGACAAGGGCCAAACATGGAATTCAAAACCCCAAAGAACATTCACACCTTTGGGAGAACCTCTTGAGACCGTCTTCAAAACATTGGTGGACAACAAGGTCCTTACGATTCCTGACTCTAAACCTTGGGAACCAATGGTCAAACCTAGATGGTGGGATGATAACTCTTACTGTGTCTTCCACAAAAACAAGGGACACAAGACAAATAATTGTCTGAAGCTCAAGCATGTTATCCATGACCTCATTGAAGGGGGAAAGATCAAAGTGGATGGACACACTACAAATGAAGATCACACAGCATTTAATAAACCATTCCCCAATTATAATCAAGGAGAAACATCCAAAGAGAAAGGTAATGAGGTAAATTACACCTATTCCAAGAATGACAATGTGATCAATATGCTCAACATTAAAAATGAATCTATCAACATGATCACCATCAAAGGAGCCTCGTCCTCCACAAACGCTGTAACCCAGAGCCAAGCACAGGTTACGATCAAAGGACCTCCAAAATAGACATCTACACCCAAGGTTCCTATTATCACAATACCTAAACCAGGAGCAAAACATGTGGTCACTATCCCTGGAGTGAAATATGACTTGGTGGATCAATTGCAAAGAACTGTTGCCAAAATTTTCATCTTCGAATTGCTCAAAATATCCACTGTGCATAGAGAAGTCCTAGAACAAGCTCTACACGCTGCTAATGTTCCAAAGCATATAGATATAGACAAATTCCAAGTGATGGTCAATCACATCTCAGCACCACATTACCTCTCCTTTTCTGAGGAGGATGACAAGTCATTGACCCATCCACACAATCAACCCCTCAATATCGAAGTTCTCATTCATAAATCCTGTGTTAGATGTGTATTGATAGATGGAGGCACCGAATTAAATATTTGTACACTGGATCTTGTTAAGAGGCTAGGCCTCTCAGAGCAAACAATTGACTCTAGAAATAAAATAACCATCAAAGCATATGATGAGGAAGAAAGATCCTCCCGAGGTATTATTTGTCTACCCATCAAAGTTGGACCAATTGAAAGAGATGTTATATGTCAAGTTCTGGATCTACCACTAGCCTACAACATTCTACTAGGGAGACCATGGATCCACGAAATGCAAGCTGTACCATCCACTTATCATCAATGCATCACATTCCCATATAATGGAATAGAGGTGACAATTCCTGCAGATGCCAACTATGCTTGCAACAATATTAAAGCAGGTAGCATGATCCCACACAACAAGGAGGCTATGCATGCAGTTACTCCTAAAACTACCAAGGACATGGTCATGAAAGGCTTTAGCAAAACGTTGAAACTTCAAGAAACAGGTATGGGAGAATACAAGTTGAACCTGACTCCCTCCCTGACAAAGCTTCCAGTATCACCAAGATCCTATGGAAAACCATCATCAACATTCACACCTCTCGCAGTACAGGAACCAAAAGTACACAAAGCTACTAGTATGGTAAAGGCATCCACGTCTTCCTCAGATAACACAAAAGAGCAGACAATCTTAAATTGGCTTTACAAAGGAGAACCAGTGGACTCAGAGGTCAAAAATGTAAAGATATCCCCAGAATAGTATGGAAAGGGATATGACTTCCTCAAACACATGGGATACAAAGGAAAAGGACCTCTGAGTGATATAGGACGAGGGATCATTGAACCTATACCCATGGAGTTCCACCTCAATAGAGATAAAACAGGATTGGGCTTTAAAACTCAAACCAAAAAACCTCCTTCCAAGAAAAGTCCACCTTCTGAAGCAGAGAGTGATAAAATAGATGAAATAGTATCAGACCCATGGCTTTATGAGAGATTGCTACATATTGGTACAGAGAATCCTGAATATTAAGGAGAACACTATGTACCTAGTTTTGAGGTACCACAGGATCTTCATACTCCTTTGCTAGAACAACCGCCCATTCAAGAGGTAGGAGACACCATAGCTACTATCATTCAAGAGGAACCCCAGCCACAAAATTTACATCCTAATTGGGGGCAATTGGTCACTATTACCCATGTCCTAGATCTACTTCACTTTGATCTACAAGCAGCCAACCGAGTACATCAAATAAAAATTGCTGAATATTTGAATAGATCTGATGATGATGTCACAGACTCTCATGACTATGAGTATGATCGGTTATCTATTGCTTCTGAAGAAATTGGGATAGACACAATTCATATGTTTACAGCTCCCATAGCTCCTAGTAGGCGACCTAACATCCCTTTCAATGACACTGATCCTCCTGAAGTAGAAGAAGAGTTCCTTCCTCCGATCATTGACGGAGACACTGGTGAATACATAACTGTACGAGAATTTCATAGGCTACAAGCAAGAAGCCTCCTTTTACAAAAAGATGATGATGAGTTATCTACTAATGAGTCACTAGAGTTCGATCCATATATGGCTGACAATGACCCTTTTAACAACGATCTCGCTCTTATTGATCTAAACATTGAAGATATTAACTTAACAGACTATGTCATGTCGGTTAACAGTTTTGATGCTAACACGATGTTGTCCTTCCCAGAATCTAACTCCCTAAAATTGGTACTTCTAGACCTCATCGATTGGACTGAAACAAATCCTACACCTATGCTCAACTTTTCCAGTGACCACTCCCTGGCTTGTTACCTTAATGCTTGTGAACCTTACCTTTCTTCCACCAATGCAAGGAGCGAGAACATGCCACAAGAAGATATCAAATTTCTTAGTCACAAATTGAAAAATAAAAAGAAAAAGCAGACTGATGGTGAAAACCACTCTGTGGCAGTATCAGATCCCAAAAAAGTAAAGACAAAAGACGTATCTGCTGGTGAAAACCTCTTAGAGGCGCCAAAGGATGAGACTCTTGATATCCTCCCTGAACACTTTCAAGAAAGATCTTTGGTACTAATTGAACCAACACAGCTAGTAAACTTAGGCACTGTTGAAGGTCCTTAGATAGTTCATCTCACACAATCCCTATCAGAAGAAGAAAAGGTACAATTCACAGAATTCCTCAAGGAGAAAAAGATCAACTTTGCCTGGTCCTACACTAATATGCCAGGACTAGATCCCAATCTCATTATGCATCACTTATCTATAGCTCCTGGGATCAAGCCCGTGAAACAAAAACTTATAAAAATGCATCCTCATGTGGCATTACTGGTGAAAGCAGAATTAAAAAAGTTGTTAAAAGCTAGATTCATTCAAGTCATTGCCTATGCAGCTTGGATCTCCAATGTAGTCCCTATTTCTAAAACTGATAAATCTATTAGGATCTGCACAGACTTCAGGGACCTCAACAAAGCATGTCCGAAGGATGATTTCCCTCTACCAAATATTGATATGATTATAGACCTTACAGCTGGCTACCAGATGTATTCCTTAATGGATGGATTCTCAGGTTATAATCAAATCAAGATAGCCCCTAAGGATCAAGAGAAAACCGCCTTCACATGTGCATGGGGCACATTTTGCTGGAACATCATGCCATTTGGGCTAAAGAATGTCGGAGCAACATATCAAAGAGCTATGACAACCATATTCCATGACATGATGCACAAAAACATGGACGACTATGTCGATGACACACTGGCTAAATCCAAAGAAAGGGGTACTCATATTGCAGATTTAGGAAAGATATTGGATTGAATGGAACAATTCCAACTCAGGCTCAATCCAAAGAAATGTGCCTTTGGGGTTCAATCAGGTAAACTCCTAGGATTCATAGTATCAGCTAAGGGAATCGAGGTAGATCCGGCAAAAGTAAAAGCTATTCTAGAAATGACTCCTCCATGCAATATCAATCAAATGAGGACACTACAAGGGAGACTTCAGTCTATCAGGAGATTCATGTCCCAACTTGCAGATAAGGCACAACCCTTTACTAAGCTACTACATAAAGGGGTTACATTCAACTGGGATGAACACTGCGAAACCAACTTTAGAGAATTAAAGGCCTACCTGGCTTCACCACCTATTATTATGGCACCTATTCATGGGAAACCTTTGCTCCTATATATTTCAACTACAGCTACATCACTAGGAGTATTACTAGCACAGGAGGATGAAACAAAGAAAGAGCGAGCTATCTACTACATTAGTAGAACTCTAGTCGCTTATGAGCTCAATTATAGCCTTATTGAGAAATCATGCTTAGCAGTTGTCTTCACATCATAGAAATTAAGACACTACATGCTCTCACACACAGTCAAGCTCATAGCTAAGATCGATCCTCTTAAGTATCTTTTAAACAGAATAGCATTAACAGGTCGTTTGGCAAAATGGGTCCTCATTCTAAGTGAGTTTGACATTGAGTATGTTGAACGGAGGGCTATCAAAGGATAGGTACTTGGAGATCAACTGGCTGATTCACCGCTCCAGGATGATACACCGTTGCTAATTGAATTTCCTGATGAAACAATCATGCATCTCACCGAACATTCATGGAAGATGTACTTTGATGGGTCATTTACTCAACAAGGATCTGGAGCCGGGGTTCTCTTCATTACTCCACAAGGATATAAGATTCCCAAATCTTACAAATTAATGTTTCCATGCACCAACAATATCTCTGAATATGAAGCAATGGTCAACGGTGTCAAGCTCACCATAGAATGGAAGATCATCGAGCTACACATATATGGGGACTCCCAACTAGTTATCAATCAAATCAATGGGGAATATCAAACAAAAGATGAAAATTTGATGCCCTACAAAAAACTAGTTGATGATTTGAAGAAATATTTTGTCTTCATCACTTTTCAGTAGATACCAAGATCAGAGAATAAAGTTGCAGATGCTATGGCTACCTTGGCATCCATGTTACAACTAGAGGAGCATCAATTCCGCTATGACTTCTTGGTGGAAGAAATATCCTATCCCGCTTTCGCCAATCCAAAATGCTAGGTAATCTGTGCCTTAAATACTCCCAATCAATCCCGATATACCAATATTATTGCCTATCTTTCAGACCAAACTATTCCCGCCAATATATCTAGAAATGAGAAATGATCCCTGATTAGGACAGCATCGCGTTACGTCCTCATAACTAACAACCTATATTGACGTAGTCTCAACGGTACACTTCTTCGATGTTTAGAACTAGAAGAGTCTGATCTAGCTTTAAAAGACGTCCACGAAGGTGTATGTGGATCACACTCGAATGACTTCTCATTAGCTAAAAAGTTGCTCAGAGTAGGTTACTATTGGCCTACAATGGAGAAAGATGCTATTCAATTTTCCAAAGCATGTCTTAAATGCCAAACACATGGAAACCTCATCCACGCTCCTACCAGAGAATTGATACCTTTCATAACACATTGGCCATTCCAGCAATGGGCCTTTGACTTGGTTGGACAGATATACCCCAACTCTTCAAATGGACACAAGTTCATCATTACGGCCACTGAGTATTTCACAAAGTGGGTCGAAGCCGTGCCGCTAATCAAAGCCACTGGCAAACAGGTGGCTATGTTCATTTTAAACTACATTATTTGTAGATATGGGATACCCTCTTCAATTGTGACAGACAATGGGGGCCAATTTAAAAACCAAGACATTGATGACCTTTGTGAACAGTTTCACATTACTCAACATTGCTCTTCAGTATATTATCCTCAAGGAAATGGACAGGCTGAGGCATCGAACAAAAACATTCTCAAAATTGTACACAGAACTGTGAGCAAATCTAGCAGAGACTGGAATTTACAACTAAATCCAGCACTATGGGCCTACAGAACAAGCATCAAAACACCAACGGGAGCCACGCCATTTGCTCTAGTCTATGGCGCTGAGGCAGTATTACCTATTGAGGTTGAAATCCCATCTTTATGGATCTCTCTACAAGGACTAGTTACTAATGAACAGTACCACATTGATCAGATAAATTCTCTGGACCTACTGGATGAGCACAGACAACAGGCGTTCGATCACCTCAAAGTGTACCAAGCAAGGATATCCAAAGGTTACAACAAGAAGGTTAAACCATGCAAGTTTGAAGTGGGGGACCTTGTCCTAAAAGAGAATCCTAAGAACCAACCTAACAGAGAGCAGAAAGGAAAATTTGAACCTAACTAGCTGGGGCCTTATGTTATCACTACTACTTTTGGGACTGGAGCTTATCAATTAGCTACACCTGAGGGAGACACTCTTCCCGATCCTATCAATACTCTACATTTGAAGTGATTCTATGCTTGATGTTTGGCTAAGCAGAGCCTGTACAGCAAAAAGTTCTTGCAAAACACCAAAAACATTCAGAAAATTGATCCTGAAGAAATCCAAAAACAGTGAAAAAAGGTCCTTCAAAAGGGGTATCCTTGGTGAAAACTTGGAAAACAGGCACCCCGATACTACAAAAACATTCAAAAAAGAGAAAATAGCAAAAAAATTGAAAAAGAAAAAAGTGCCTTGATGAGAACCTGGTAAAACAGGCATCTTGGTAGCAAAAAGAAAGAAAAGACTCTTGCCAAGTGGTGAAAACCTGGCAATCAAGCGTCACTTGTGATCTACGCTCCATCTATCAATACACTACTAATACTAGGCCTTCATAATTTTTCCAGTGCTCATATGCTGACTTCATTTTCCTACATGACTATCTTATCCTCGCTTGGGATTTGTCTATCTTTACGTCTTAGGAATAAGTCATTCTGCACTAGGGGCATCTTTATTGGCATGGTCAGTCATGGTTTCTAGGTTGCTCTAGGATGGTTTGCCTCATGAACACAATGTTTCTCAACACATACAAAGCAATGTCACTTCCTCAAAACAAAGGTGTCTTTTGACAACAGGGGACATGACATTTACATTCGTAACATTCCTCCGAGGCTATTTTGGTTCGCAAAACATGCACGGATTATCCTATCCAGACACAGACATGGAACACCATATTGCTTATATTATAATTTTCTGATTGATGAATCTTTACTGTGTTTGACAAAATGAATGAACAAGTACTACTTAAACACAGTTTATTATTTGTTTGATTATAATTCTTTTTATGTCCTGATGATGTTTTCAACTAGGGGCATCTAAATTAATTATAATTTTTATTGGATTGATTCACAATTGGTGATTTATTATGTCTTCTTAGTTACTCAATGACGTCCACGCAAAGACACAGAGTCACAAGGATTGGGGGCATAATGTTTTCTTGAATTTCTATGTATGGTGATTGTTTCATATGATCCTATACATTTCACCTAACTTGGATGTTTATGGTAAGAGCTGCCACTATGGGTTGATAGCCGCATATATCTCAATCCTGGTTATGTGTAAACTACGGTGAGTTTGGTACAATTTCCTTGTCTATTTTCTGATCCAAATTCTCACTCAGGTATACGAATCATAATGTACCCAAGGATATGAATTTTCAAGGTCATTATAGGTTCAATATCTTGCCTTAATCAGAATCTGGTATATTAAAAGGAAGGTGAATATTTTGTTATCATGGCTTCTATGCCTTGATGCCTAAGTCTATTTCTGACATTTCAATAAAACATAGTATTCATATTATCATAATATCAATGGGTATTAGTGATGATTATACTATTCAGTGGTATCCATTCCAAAAGTTCCAAATGATGATAAAAATGTTGCAATTTTTGCTAAAATCAGTGACCAGTCCTAAGAGTCTTCATATAGCTGCATTTAAAGATTGCCTGATGCATTTTTTCACAGTACATAACAAACATAAGGAATTTTGAGCTCAAAACATGGTTTTTATCTTCTTCTACCACTATCAAGTTAATTACATCATTTATATTACTGATATCATCCATATAATACATTTTGCATACATTTGAAAAGCGAAACTAAAAAATAAAAAAATAAAACATCCATGTATTGCATTTTTACTTCTACATCCTAAGTGCATCCATACATATATTTTTCTGCATAAACTGGAAAATCAAAGAAAACATACATTTGCATTTTCACATAGATATCATTTGTTCACATCAGTAATGTACTGATTGCATCCACATTATAAAAATGATGTTGTCAACTATAACTAACTCATCATGAGATCAAGATATCATCACATGTGCACAAGATACATTTACCACATCTATGAAAAGCAAAATGGATACATCTACCACATGAAACATGTCAGAATCTAGAAACTACGAACATGATACAAATCAAAGCATAAAGAGTATCAGTGAGCATAAAGAGTATCAGCGCATAAAGTGTATCAGATCATATCAAGAGTGTAAGTATACATAAAGAGAATCAGTATGCCAAAAAGCACGAATCAGATATATATATGCGAATCAATGTAATGTACAAAAAGGGGATCTCAGCAGGATCCAGATATACATGTATAAATCTCAAAGATGACATGGTGCACTGAATCAACTCTGGCCCGCCCCCTCTCCCTGGTCAGGAGGAGGAGGAGGAGGTGGCATGAAAGGCGCTGCTGGAGGTGGCATGGCCCCCTCTGATTGCTGAGCTATGTGTGAAAAAGTGGGTGCCCTCTGACCCTCAGGAACTGTCGCGTGATATAAGGCGTAATAATAAGTCGCCCTCTGTCCCTGATGGACTGTTGTCTGGGCCTGTGTGTCTCTCTCAGCTCTCATCCACTCGAGCTATCTATCCCTGTCTGCCAAAAGTGCCTTTGTAGTAGTAACTCTAGCCTCCAAGGCTGTGATCTGAGCTTTGAGCTCCTCTCTCTCCTGCTCGCACCTCGATAGAGGGTCCCCATCTCTGTTAGGATCCTGCTCCTGCACTCTTTATCTCCACTGTCTCTACTGCTCAGGAGTAAGTAAAGGGCCCAGATCTCTCTGTGGGGCCACAAACCTGTATCTCGGTCGTCTCTGACCACTACCACTCAGGCTGCCAGTATCTACTGCCTCACCACCTCCCCCTCAGTCATCACCATCGTGTCTATCATGTGGGGGAGGATGCATGCCGCCTCTGCCTCCATCTCTACCACCATTATGACCCCCATGTCTACCTGCAGCTTTGTCTCTGCCGCCTCTCCCCCTGACTGGTCGATCCTTGGGATCATAATCCAGCGGCTCCTCTATACGAGGAATCATCTCCTCCGGCACTGTGAATCATGGAAATGGATGTTGAAGCATTTCTGCAGCATATCCATCAGATACACCTGCATCCTCAACATCTGGGTGAAGGTCCTAGTCTATCACTACCATGTCACGGATGTCCTGTGCAGCAGTATCATACATCAGCTGGGCTCCCTAATCAGCTACCTCATCTCTATTCCGTGCATATACTGCCACATCCTCAGCGCGGCCATGTCGTCGGCCATACTGTCTCAAAACCCTGGTAATCAGAAAGTGCTCAATGATGTACCTGGTTCAGCCTATCAGATATTTGCTCTGACACAAAAAGGGAACCTGCTGAGCGTCAGATGTCCATACCTCACAGTCTAGGTATGGTCGCCATACAACCTCTGTCATATCGTCGAATAATCGACGCCAATACTCAACCTTGCCCAGGTGGGGCTGCTGTAATAGACCTGCATACATATATACATAGGGCTGCTCTAGTGCCCTCTGCCTGTCACCAATCGGCCGTGTCACAGGGATGTGCTCCTAGGCCCATACCTGAAGAATCAATATACCCACAGTCATGCTGCGGGTATGGTGGTAAATAATCTCATGAAGCTCTCGGTATATATGAGCTAAAATGTAGCTCCCCCAGGCAAATCGTCGGTGGTGGACGATCATCTACTCTACCATACCAACCCAGCCCACCAAGAAACCGTGTTATCCTTTGTCTGGCATAAGGATGCCGCCTACCAATCTAGCTAAGTACACAGCTAGTCGATCATAGTGATCGACCATGTAGTCCCAGGACAGGTATCTGCGATCTATACTATCATCCTGGAAGAATCTCTGAGCAGTCCCGATCGCCATGCCGACACTTGACTCAAAGAATACCTCATGACCCACCATGGGCTCGCGCAAGATCCTCCAAATGTCCTAAGTGTCACAGTGATCTCACTAGTCGGTAGGTGGAAGGTGTTGTGCTCCAAATGCCATCTTTCAGCTAGAGCAGTCAACAACCCTTGGTTTACCCTGATCTCAGGTAAACCAATCAGTGCTCGCAATCCACAGCGGATCACGATCGTCTGCTCATCATCTGATAATCAGCCAGACAATGCCAGGACTCGTGCAGGATAAGTACCTCGAAAGGCAACTACCTCAAACTGGGTTTAATTTTGACAACACAGAAAAGCATCAGCATTCTATCTACAACAAAGGGCATATTCCTACTCTACTCAGTCATTTCAAGTTCGCAGGACGCAAACAGATCAAAACAATTTGAAAACATAAGTCTTTTACTAGATGTGATCCTGGAAATACAGGATGCAATTGCGCATACAGGATGCGATCCTAGAAAAATAGGATGCGACCCTAAATTCGGGGTACGATCCCCAAAATCTGGGATACGATTCACTGATGAAATCTAGCTAAAAACATAACTAAACCTACAGACCAGATGCGATCTGGGAAAAACTGGATGCGATGCGCGTTTCACAGGATGCGATCCGGAATCCCGGATGTGATCCTACCTTTGCCTAGCTATAAAATACATAAAAATGCTTGAAATTCAAAAATGAAAAATTCATAGGGTAGTTTATCAAGCACTTACCGGCCGTGGGTAGTCGGCTGGTCGCTGGTGTCGCCGGCTTATCTTGAAACGATGTTTCCTCACAGGGACCACCATTTTCTCTGTAAAACTCTCTAATTGGCTATAGCTGAATGTCAAAATGAATAGTCAAATGGTCAATTTGGAGGCTTATATGGGTCTTTTGGAACATTTAGGGTTTCTAAAACTCCTCCCAGCCCACTACAACATCATTTTTGTTCTCTTTTTCCTCAATCGGGAACCAAATCGAAGGTGCCTACGACGTTTTTAGCAGCACAGTGTCCTTTTACAACAGTTTCCAAAAGTGTGAATTTGCTTCATTTCTTCACCACCTTGGTAAATATTGCACATTTCATCATACATCTTGATCTAAACATCATTCTCACTCATATTTTCACATCATTAACTTGATAATCATGTGTTTATTTTTAAACACGCCTTCTTCTACTCCGCTCTTTCTGGCCTTATCGCTTCCTGCAAGTGTTCTGTTCTCTACAACTAAGGGATTTTATTTCTTTTCCTTCGATTTCGTTCCCGAGGGGGCATGATCACACTATCATCAATTAAATTTTTGCTCGAAACTGCATTAAAAATGACTTCATTATCAATCAAACTAGGGGCATGACAGTTTCCTTGACTAAGTCAGATCTGTTGGATAGAAAGCTTTGGTTCTCATGAGTTGGATATCTTATGTTTACTCATTTTAAAGAGATTTTTAAAGCTCCTGGCAGCTTCATACTACCTTTTGGACGATAGCCAAGTTCAGAATCAGTATTATCATTTTTGGACGACAACCAAGTTCAGAATTGGTATTTTTAAAATATTTTTATTGATCTTTGAACAACAATCAAGTTCAAAATCAATTCTATTAGTTTTGTTTAATCAAGTGCGAGACTAATCTCATCAACATTTCGTTCAACAACCAAGAACAAAATTCTCAATCTTTCTGAAGTCAAAATCAAAAACTTTCTTTGAATCAATGCGCTGCTTGCACATCAATTCAAAGAGGGGCAAATGTAACCACCTGAATTTGGTCTGTTCCAAATATGGACCCTGTTTGCCCTAAATGTGATCATACCCTCGATTTATGTCCAAATGACCCTGTTACCGCTTGGCATAATTCTTCAAATCTATTTAATGTTCTAGGTGGTTTTTATCACTGATTTATATTAACTATTATAGCCATGAAATTTAAATCAATTTTGACCAATCAAATCAAACCAAAATCAAATATGGCTATAGTATTTAATTATAAAGGAATCAAATAAATCCCTAAATCAAATACCCACTTGCAAAATAACCCATTCCCCTAGCCTATTTAATTTAATTAAAATGGCTATAGTCCCCTAATTATTAAAA
>MU227515.1:1035759-1074483 GCA_018584345.1 Thuja plicata
ATTTCATCTATTATATCATGCTAGTTCATTGTTTCCATTTCATCTTTTAAAGCTAGATTACATGCTTTTTCATATTTTTAGTTTAAATTTGAATCAAATCCTTCATACTAGAATAGTATTGGTCACTAATTTGTAGCATATTCCGAGGGCTAAATATGCAACTAATCACACTCTTTCTAGTTATAAGGCAATAGGCCGATATTAGTGGTTTTTAACGTTTTAACTAACCATTTGAACTAATGCAATGACCTATTGAGTGTTTGTGTTGTTTTCAACAGGTACCCAAATACACACATAGTAACGATTTCTAAAAAGATGATGTCGACTTGAGTGGGTAGTTAAGGTTGTTCCAATGATGGAAAGATGATTTAAGATCTCGCAAGCCTTCATTTTAGAATAGTTAGAAAGCAAGATTGATAGAGTTGGATACATTTGTATGGTTTTCTTATTTTCCAGTTAATGAAAAGTTGCAGGTTGTGTTTTTAGTCATTGTTGTTTACTCTGTGTGCAATTAGTTTAGCCTTTTGTTTTTTTTTTGTAAGTTGTAAGTTCCTGGCCCATTCTGGGTTGTAAATAATGAATGGCTCCTCAAGGTTATTGAATCCATGGTGAGAACCATGTTCCTAGATGGAATTCGAGAGGAGCCCCTGTACATAGTTTTCTTTTCTTTTTTTTGTAGAAGTGACAGTCATGATTTTGGAGTTCTTACCCTAGGCGAGCTTGGTAATAGTCCAGCTAGGGAAGAAAATGAGAAATATGTTATGAGTGCACTGGCTGAACGAGTTGGTTTAGTTAGAATGAATCTACCCGTGTAGGTTCACCGAGTGTCGAAGAATAGCTTGTTGATGGGAATCGGGTCTTAAGAAGGAAGTGAAGTTCTTAGTGACTTACTTCAATTTGGGGTTTGAAAGTACCCTAGGAGGTCTAGGAGAGAGACCTTAGAGCATAGTTAGGCTGTCTCTGTATAGAAGGAACCGAGTCTCCCATTAGATTGGTATCAGATCCTAAAGATTGGGCTTATGTTGTTTGGGTGTTATCTTTAGAAGAGTCTTTAGATTCATTCAAAATGGTGACCAACCTTGAGTTGGTGAAGGATGTAGAAGAGAAGAAAGAGGATAATAGGAATTGTTGGCCGAAATGGAAACTAAGTTAGAAGAAGTGCATCTTAGAACTGCAGCAGCCAGTGAACTGATGAGAGAATTTGATGGAAAGGGTAAGTTAGTGGTTGAGGAAGAAATAATACCAGAGCTAGATCATGTGCTTCAAGAAGAGCCATTCTTGAGAGCTTTGAAATCAATGAGTGCTAAGTCCTTGGAAGGTGTGCCTCTATTCAGTGGCAAGATGGAACCAGAAGTAGTCATGGAGTGGATAGAAGGTCTTGAAAATCACTTTGATTGTGATAATGTGACCGAGGCTCAGAAGGTTAGAATAGCTAAGACAAGATTGAGAGGGACTACTCTCACTTGGTGGAAGTTTGTCCAAGATGAAAGGACTAAAGAAGGATAGAATCCTATAACCAGTTGGAAAGGTATGGTGGCTAAAATGAGGGAAATTTATCTTCCTGATGATTATGAAGTGCGGTTACACAAGAAAAGATAGAATCTAAGACAGAAATACTTAGAGATCAGTACCTATAGAGAAGAGTTTCACAAGTTATGCTTAAGATCACATATAATGGAAGAGGAAAGCCTAAAATTGGCTAGGTATTTGAACGGTCTCAAGTGGAATATCCAAAAGGAAATCAGTCTCTTAAGCCCCAAGACACTACATCAATGCTATTAGCTAGATCTTAAAGTGGAAGAGAAGTTCAAAAACAAACACGATTCAAACAGTAGAGGAAGAGGAAGAGATAATATAAGTCAAAGACAACAATTTGGAGAAAAAAATTTTGAGGCCACAAATTAGAGTGATTCCAAACTCACTGAGAATCAAGGAGAATACAGTAACACAAGAAGTGGTTACAGCCGAGGAAGAGGTTCAAATAACAGTTCAAGAGGAAAAACCAATAAACAGGGAAGAGGATCTTATTTCTCTTCAATGAAGTGTTATAACTGTCAATAGTTTGGGAGTTATTCCTATAGGTCTCCTAAGAAGGGTTGTACATCACAAGGAGGAGAGAAAATAATCAATTATGTGCAAGAAGATTCTTCTAGCAACAAGACAGTAGAAGTCGCCCTAAATTCTAAGATAGGGGAGAATTTGATGATTCACAGAGCACTCCTCAAAGAGCCCATCAAAGAAGAGCCAAGCCAAAGAAGATATTTGTTTGTATTCAAATTCAAGGTACTAGGTAAGGTTTGTAAAGTTATCATAGATTATAGTTCTACTGATAACATAGTTTCTATGGAAGCTATTGAAAAGTTAAAATTGAAAAAGATTCCTCATACTAACCCTTACAGAGCTACTTGGTTGAACAAAGATCAACATGTACTAGTTAATGAGAAAGCTTGGGTGAAATTTTCCATAGGAAGGTATATAAGGACCGAGTTTTGTGTGATGTCCTTCCAATGGATTCTTGTAATCTATTGTTGGGTAGACCTTGGCAGTTTGATAGAGCTGCAGTGTATGATGGAGCTAAAAACTCCTATTTGTTTAAGAAACGCAAAGTGACTTTCAAGATACAGTCAATCTTGGAAGAAGGTGAAGTGAAGAAAGGGAGTCCTAACATACTATTGGTAGGAGAGAAATAATTCTTGAAGACACTAGAGCAAGAAGATGGAGTGGGATTTGATTTGGTTCTAAAGCCAAAGGATGAAAAGAGAAACAAGAAGGAAGAGTTACCTTTAGAAATCAAGGAGTTGTTAACTCAATATCAAGCCACAGTTAGTGATGGTCAACCAACTATCCTACCACCTTAGAGGTCTATTAGTCATCAGATTGACTTCATCCCAGGAGCCTCCCTTCCAAACAAAGCTTCTTATAAAATGACCCCATAACAAAATGCATAAATTGGTAGCCAAATTCAAGAGCTACTTGACCAAGGGTTGATTAGAAAGAGCATAAGTCCATGTGTTGTTACCACAGTCCTAGACCCAAAGAAAGGTGGTACTTGGAGGTTGTGTACTGATTCCAGTTCCATAAATAGGATTACTATCTGGTATAGATTCCCAATACCTAGGATAGAAGATTTAATGGATTGTCTTGGTGGAGCTAAGTATTTTTCCAAAATAGATCTTAAGAGTGGATATCATTAGATAAGAATAAAATGTGGAGATGAGTGGAAGACTGCTTTTAATACTACCAAGGGACTCTATGAGTGGCTTATTATTCCTTTGCTTATCCAATGCCCCAAGAACATTTATGAGGTTAATTCATGAAGTGTTGAAGGACTTCATTGATAAATGGGTTGTGGTGTACTTAGATAACATTTTAGTGTTTGGAAAAACCAAGGAGGATCATCTCAGACATCTACAAATGGTAATGCAAAGACTGCATGAGGAGAAGTTGACAATCAACTTAGAAAAGAGTGAGTTCATGAAGCAAGAGTTAGTATACTTGGGTTTTGTTATCTCAGAGGGTAACTTGAAGATGGATACAAGAAAGGTGGAAGAAATATTGAATTGGCCTACACCTAAGTCAGCTACAGAAGTAAGAAGCTTCCATGGATTAGCATAGTTCTACCAGAAGTTTATCAGACAGTTTAGTGAAATCAACACACCTATTTTTGATACCATAAAAGGACGTATGAAAACCAAATTCCAATGAAGTAATTTTGAGGCTAGAAATCAGAGTGAGTCCAAACTCATTGAGAATCAAGGATAATCTAGTAACACAAGAGGTGGTTACAATCGAGGAAGAGGTTTAATTAATAGTTCAAGAGGAAGAACCAATAACCAGGGAATAGGATCTTATTTATCTTCAATGAAGTGCTATAACTATCAATAGTTTGGGAATCCTTCCTATAGATGTCCTGAGAAGGGTTCTACGTCACAAGGAGGAGAGAAAATAATCAATTATGTGCAAGAAGAGTTTTCTAGCAGCAAGACAGTAGAAGTCGCCCTAGATTTTGAGGTAGGGGAGAATTTTATGATTCACAGAGAATTCCTCAAAGAGCCCATCAAAGAAGAGCCAATCCAAAGAATATCTTTGTTTTGAATCAAATGCAAGGTACTTGGTAAGGTTTGTAAAGTTATCATATATTATGGTTCTAATGATAACATAGTTTCTATGGAAGCTATTGAAAACTTAAAATTGAAAAAGATTCCTCATACTAACCCTTACAGAGTTACTTGGTTGAGTAAAGATAAACATGTACTAGTCAATGAGAAAGCTTGGGTGGAATTTTCCATAGGAAGGTATAAGGACCGAGTTTTGTGTGATGTCCTTCCCATGGATTCTTGTCATCTATTGTTGGGTAGAACTTGGCAGTTGGATAGAGCTGCAATGCATGATGGAGCTAAAAAATCTTACTCCTTGAAGAAAGATGGAGTGACTTTCAAGATACAGTAAATCTTGGAAGAAGGTGAAGTGAAGAAAGGGGGTCCTAACATACTATTTGTAGGAGAGAAAGAATTCTTGAAGACACTATAGGAAGGAGATGGAGTGGGATTTTTTTTGGTTCTAAAGAAAAAGGATGAAAAGAGAAACAATAAGGAAGAGTTTCCTTTAGAAATAAAGGAGTTGTTAACTCAATATCAAGCTATATGTTAGAATAACTGAGAGGGGGGGGGGGGGGGGGNCTGAGAGGGGGGGGGGGGGTGTGAATCAGTGGCCTCAAAAATTAATCGAATAAATCAACCTAAAACTTTATACCACAAATATAAAACCTATAGTTATCTTCATTCCTACAAGATGTATGCTTTGTGTGAATCTAACATGTATATACTGCTCGGTGTTTATACTTTTTATCCTTTCCTTAAACTTTACTGAATAGCAGTCTATCTTTTCTTAACCTTTACCGAAATACAGTAAATAACTTAGTGTTTACCGATTAATCCTATTTAGTAATGTGTAAATCAAAAAATCAAAGAAATGAACCATATACATATTTGACACATGGATTTTTAACATGGAAGCCCTGTTAGGGGGAAAACCACTTGGGACCGGTAACCCAAAATTTTCACTCTTCTGAAGTGAGCTTGGTGAAGAGCCAACCATGTTAAAGGTTACAAACACACTGTTAAGTGCGACCTTGTTATAGGATTTATCACTAACAGTTTATCACTTGACCTAGCATTCACTATGTTGTCAACATGAAAACCTTTTGATACTCCTTGGGATGTATCTCAATATATAAAGGATGGTTAGATCCTACTCTGTTAAGAAATTTTCTAAATCAATGGTTAAACTGAAACAATATATGATCTGTTCATAAATACAACTTAATCTTGCATATCTTCATACCTATTGTAAGCTCATAATACCTTTCTGATCAATGTTTCTCTTATGTTCCTTTGCTCCACTTCTTTCTGCTTGGTGAATGTTGTTGCTTCTTTGTTGCTCGGTGTCTGCAAAAATCTTTAGCTCTGTTCTTCAGCTTGTATGATCAAGTATGTATGAAGAATTTTATCTTCACCAGAATTCTCTTCAGTATTCTCTTTCTTTAATAATGAATTACTTGTCTCTTTATATAGACATGAATTCACCGTTCTTGTCCTTCTTGTTTTCTTCGTTGATCACTTCTTGATCTATAAATGTTTCCATGCTTACTTTAGTTTTAATTCGTAAAATTCTCCTTGTTTTTTGGAATAAAACATGTTTTAAATATCCTTCTTATCTTTTTCTTTTAACTGATTGATGAAAAAAAAGTAATCAAATAGTTAACTCTATAATTAGCTCCTGTCAGCTAAGTTGTTTTGTCATTTTCCTAACTTCAGTTCTCATCGGTCAACACTTCAGTTGTGCTCGGTGACTACTGCAGATAGCTTGGGAAAAAACTTCAGTTCTATTCGGTGACAACTACAATTAGCTCGGTAATGCTTTTTTGGGTATCACTTGCTTAGGTAACACTGTCCATTGAGTAACACTGTGGACTTCTGTGCTCGGGGTTCACTGTCCCTCAGGGTTTACTGTCACTCGGTGTACATGATTACCGACGAATTTTTTTTTTTCTTTTTGATTTCTTGAATTCTATGACATTATGTATATGACTAATCATAACATATCAAGTTGACATCAATGAAAATCCAATACATTAACTGATTTAATGTCTTGCATTTGCTTTTTGTGTCTTGGTGATTATCAACTTTGTCATCTTCAAACATTCAATCAGTTATAGTTCATCACTATAGTTAGTGATTCTCAACCAGCTAACCTACCACCTAAGAGGTCTATTATTCATAAGATTGACTTCATCCCAAGAGCCTCACTTCCAAAAAAAAATGCTTATAAAATGACCCCACAACTTAATGCAGAAATTGCTAGATAAATTCAAGAGTTACTTAACCAAGGATTGATTAGAAGGAACATAAGTCCATGTGTTGTTCCCACATTCCTAGTCCCAAATAAGGGTGGTACTTGGATGTTGTGTACTGATTCCAGGGTCATAAATAGGATTACTATCTGGTATAGATTCCCAATACCTAGGATAAAAGATTTAATGGATTGTCTTGATGGAGCTAAGCATTTCTCAAAAATAGATCTTAAGAGTGGGTATCATAATATAAGAATAAAAGGAGGAGATGAGTGGAAGACTGCTTTTAAGACTACCGAGGGACTCTATGAGTGGCTTGTTGTGCCTTTTGGATTATCTAATGCCCCAAGCACATTTATGAGGTTAATGAATGAAGTGTTGAAGGACTTCATTAGAAAATGGGTTGTGGTGTACTTAGATGACATTTTAGTGTTCATAAAAATCAAGGAGGATCATCTCAGACATCTACAAATGGTAATGCAAAGACTACATGAGGATAAGTTGATAATCAACTTAGAAAAGAGTGAGTTCATGAAGAAAGAGTTAGTATACTTGGGTTTTGTTATCTCATAGGGTAACTTAAAGATGGATACAAGCAAGGTGGAAGCAATATTGAATTGGCCTACACCTAAGTCAGACGCAGAAGTAAGAAGCTTCCATGGATTAGCAAAGTTCTACCAGAAGTTTATCAGACAGTTTAGTGAAATCAGTGCACCTATTTTGGATATCATAAAAGGAGGTATGAAAGCCAAATTCCAATAGAATGAGAAGGCAAATAAGGGATTTGATAATTTGAAGAGAAGAATAGAAACTCAAACTATACTAACACTTCCTAGTTTTGACAAGTTGTTTACTATGGAATGTGATGCCAGTAATATTTCCATTGGTGCAGTTTGAGTCAAGAGGGAAAACTAGCAGCTTTTCACAGTGAAAAACTTAGTGATGGAAAGAAGTACTCATCATATGATTTAGAATTGTACGCATTGGTACAAGCACTGAAGAAGTGGAGACACTATATCCTTCCTAAAGAATTTGTAGTCTTTACCAAAAATCAGGCTTTAATTTTTCTGAATTCATAGGATAAACTAAGCCATAAGCATATGAAGTGGGTGGAGTATATCCAAGCCTATACCTTCACCATCAAGCACAAAAAGGAGTTCAAAATAAGGTGGCAGATGCATTGAGTAGAAGATTTCTCACAGTGAAAGAAATTCAGTTAAGAAGCATTGGCATAGAAAGCTTCAAGGGTCTGTATCCAGTGGATGAAGACTTTTTAGTATCCTATAAGGTATGTAAAGATTCTCAAAACCACTTTCACAATGAGTATTCTAACTTCACTCTCCAAGAAGGTCTTTTGTTTAAAGGAGGACAACTCTGTGTACCAATAGGTTCAAGGAGGGAGAATTTAGTGTAAGAGAAGCATAATGGTTCATTAAGTGGACATTTTTGGGTGCATAGAACTCTAGAGTTAGTATGGAGGTACTATTATTGGACAAGAATGAGTAGGGATGTCCATAAGTATGTAGAGACTTGTATAATCTGTCAAAAGGCTAAGGGGACTTCATCTAATGAAGGATTATATCAACCACTTCCAATCCCAAATAGACCTTGGGAGTGCCTCAATATGGATTTTGGGGTTGGACTTCCTAAGACCAAGTTGGGAATGGATAGTATTTTTATGATTGTGGATAGATTCAGGAAGATGGCTCACTTTGTGCCATGAAAAACTACTCATGATGCATGCTATATAACAGATATATTCTTTAGAGAAGAATATAGGATACATGGATTACCCTTGAGTATTGTATCAGATAGGGACTCTAAGTTTATGAGTCATTTTTGGAAAACCTTATGGTAGAAGCTTGGTACAAATCTTTCCTTTAGCTCGACATATCATCCAAAGACCGATGGTCAGACTAAAGTGGTGAACCAAATCCTAGGAAATATTTTGAGATGTCTCACAAATAAATATGGACAATCATGGGATGAGTTACTTACTCAGGCAGAATTTTCCTATGATGATACAGTTAATAGATCCACTGGAAAGAGCCCTTTTGAAATAGTGTATGGGATTCATCCCAGGGATATATGTCAACTCGAGGATCTTGGAAGAAATGTAGAGAAGAGTGGATATGCTGAAGATTTTTCTCAATCTATGAAAGAAGTCCATGATATTGTGAAGAATGCATTAGTGGAGAATATAACTCACACCAAGCAAAAGGTAGATGAAAATAAAATAGATGTTCAGTTCCAAGTTGGAGATTTGGTCACGGTGCACCTAAACAAAGCAAGACTGCAAAAAGGTGTCCCAAGTAAGCTTTAGATGAGGAAGATAGGCCCTTGTACAATTCTAGAAAAATATGGGTCTAATTCTTACAAAGTTGATCTTCCTACTGATATAGGGTTATCTCCAGCTTTTAATGTGGCAGATCTTGTGTCTTATAAGGGACCAATTCTAGAAAGAGGTCTTGATCTATCAGAATATACAAAGGATCTCAAAGCATTGAAACTTTCAGTTACTGGAAAGTCAAAGGTAGAGAAGATTTTGAATTCAAGAGTTGCTAAGTATACTAGAACAAAAACCTACATGGTGTTAGAGTTTTTTCTTGCAGAACCTTTATTAAGCATCAATGCTTGACTCTATTATTCCCAAGACTTGATTCAAACAAGAAAAATTCTAATTGATGATGATTTGATCCTCCTTCTTCTTTGAGCTCCACAGACTCAGGCGGGTGTACCTCTTTTGATTTATTGCTTCTCAATAAATCACACAGTGGACTAACTTCTCACAATGATTTTCTCATGCCTTTAACTACAACTGTAGATAGAAAACTCTACAGATGCTAACAACCAATCTAATGCAGAGCTTTACAAGACAAACTA
Source organism: Thuja plicata (assembly GCA_018584345.1). NCBI lineage: Eukaryota > Viridiplantae > Streptophyta > Pinopsida > Cupressales > Cupressaceae > Thuja > Thuja plicata. Next base: position 1,044,995 of record MU227515.1, read on the forward strand.
TGAACTTGGCAAGAGCAAATACTAGTGTGATAAGGATTCTCATCCTTCTTCTCTTTGAGATCCTAACTCACGCAGGCTGACCTAATAATTCACTCTTCAAGGAATCAAAAAAATTACTTGTATTCTTTAATACAAATGATAAACATCTATGTTCTTAAATAGGAAAATAAAAAGATTGTTTAGATTTTAATATTTGATGATGATAACTATTATTCAAATGCAGACCAGTGCCTAATCCAGGGAAAAGAGTCAAATAAATACACATCTACAGAAACCTTCTAATGAAAACACACATAGAACCCAGATGAAATGCCTTACAAGTCATCTTTGTATTCCCATATCTATGTATCAAATTCTTATGCAAATACTTAACCCTCTGAAACTACCCTCAAGAATTACCCCTCCCTTGGAAGAAACTTAAGAACAATCCCACATCTACCTTGTAAATAGTATATTAAACTTTTCTTAAAAATTTAATACATAAGAATTCAGATATGAACACATGAAGACATCATAGATATGAAATAAGAACTCCACTATATTTTATTAAAATATCTTTGTTTCAATACATTCAAAATGAAAAAATCTTTAAAATTAGACAAAAATCAGAAAACTTCTTCATAGTTGTGAATTCACCATCTTCTAACAATACATTACAACTTGCTATATATAGTACACATTAGCCATCTTGGAATCCTAAAATAAATAGGATGCAACAAGTTTCAGATGGCTAGGAAAAGAAAAAAAGTACTAAAATACAAAAAGCAGTTACAACTTCAGTTAATGGAGGAAAAGAACTCGAGTAGTTGATTTGCAATCATTCTAAATCTTTTGCTGTTGGTACCTTTGTCCATAGTTATTTAGGGTAACTTATGAAAGATGTTATGAGACATAGTGATCACCAATATAGGCTAACTTACACTAGTCTTGATGATAATTACCCTCCCTGTGCTCATTGATCGGGTGCCAAGTGATATTCACTCCTCATCTATGACATCCAGATCTATTGTTGTTGGCTTCTTCTTCTTAGGCTTGGTGTTTTTGTCCCAAAGTGTAACCTCTTCCTCTATTGGCCAATTAAAACCCTTTATTCCTTGCAACTTCTTCAGTTGTCTTTCCCATCGATGAGCATCAATGATAGCCCTTACATCTATAACAAAATTGACAAAGTCTGTTTCAGCTTTGAATAATTCATCCAGGGCTTTGTTGAATCTGTCCATATCTAGAACATTGTCCTCTGTTGGGAAGACCTCTTTAGCAGGAAGCAAGGTGTCAAATTCTCCCTTCCATTCCTCAACTGCTTTCAACTCATCATTCTCTTTTCTGATAGGAGGGATGAAATTGTTAAAGTCACGACCAAACATGATTAGCCTTGATTGCACTTGAGTGGTCTTCCCCTTAAAAAAGGATAAAGATGTGCCAATCTTCTCTATCATTTCTCCCACCTGGCATACTGACTCTCAAAGGTCTGGTCTGTGGGGTTGAAGTGCATCAGCCTCTCAAACAAGGATCCTCTACCTGACCATATACTGAACAATGGGTCCAGAATTGTTATTTGGTCATTTACTTCCTTTTCCAGATCGGGCATCTTGATGTATGCCTTGTGCACTGCATCCACTTTTCCCTTAAGAACATTTATCCTATGTTGCAAGACATTCAACAATGCAGAGAGGGAAACCTCATTTTTGTCCTTATCCACTATCTTTGTTTCTTGTGAAGGCTCCTCAGTGACATCAGGTTGCACAACTACAATCTCTTGAGTAGAGGGGGAAGAGATTTGGAGGCTTCTTCTAACTGTTTATTCAAATTTTCCACTTGATGCTACAATGCCTTGATCTTCATTAACCCTTTTTCTCTATCCTTTTCCAAGGTAATTGACTCATCAAAGAGCCTTCCATATCTTGTTGACAACTGCTCTATTTTTGCCTCATTGAAGAGGGCAAAGTGAGTGACAGTCTGGGAGATTTCTAGATCAGAGGTGTTTTGGATAGTCCAAATGATCTTGTCCCCCTCCATTTTTTCCTCCACACTGACCAAAGATGGCTTCTGAGTTCTTGGAGCCAAGGACTAAATAGCAAGAGTTTGGGACTTTGGATCATATCCACATCCTCTTATAATTTATGGTTGCTTCCTGATCTGATCAATGATAAAATCAAAAGCTAGATCCCATCTAGGCACAAGAAACATCCCACTAGACTTTACCAATTTCCTAGCCTCTTCTGGTGTGATGGTTTTAGATTCAGGGTCATAGGCTTTCAGAGCCTGCAAGACTTCATCTCCTAGGGTGGCACCCTTTGTTATCTGTAATTGGGATCCAATTTCCTGTTGCTTTCTATGGATTATAAAGTTCTTGAATTCATCAGTCTTAATAAATGCATCATCATTTATAAACTCATCCTGATAGAGTTCTCTCCATCATTGCATAATTGGAGGGGCAATTCCACCTCCTCTTGGACCTCCTTTTCCTTTTTCTTTCCCTATTTGATACTCTTCCTAAATTGGTGATGGTATTGTCTATCACCAGTGACTAGGGCAATTACTCTGTCTTTCTTCTTTCCATGTACTTCTAACTAAGAGGTTCCTCCTTTTTCTTTCCTTTGCTTCTTCCTGGGAGGCTCAGTTTTTGCCACTGTATCATGAGCTTCTGAGTTTTGTTCAAAACCAAGTGGTTGATCCATCTAAGGAGGGCTATAAATCTTGTATCCTCCCTCACTATCTTCCTCATACTCAGAGGATGAGTTCTATGCAGGCCCCCTTTTTTTCTCTTCTATATGATTTTCCAATTGACTATACAAGATATCATATGAGTCAATCATCTGGGTAAATCTAGTGATATAAGGCACTCCTGGGAAGAAACCTCCAAAAGGAATACCTACCTTTTTCATTTATTTCTCCATGTGTAACAGGTTCAAATATTTTCCTGCTCTCTTTCCAGCTTCTTCCTTGTCAAGAACATTTATGATTACATCCTCTTCATTACACCCTTCATGCTCCTTGATGGCAGTGACACTTGGGGTTAGCAATTTCTTGGCACTCTTGATAAAAACCTCAGGGTCTACATATTTTTATTGGGCCATGCTCATCTTAAATTTCCCCAAAAATTTATTTATTCCCTTCATGGCCTTCTTCCCAATAACAAAATCAACAATATGGAACTGCCTTGGTGTAAATGTACCCTTCCTATGAGGGGCCAAGTGCTCTTTATCTGTCCATACTAGTTTCCAAATGAATTCCATTAAGGCAACCCTTGGAGGAACATACCTTGGAAGTATATGTGGGGTATGAGGATACCCATAGACCCGTATTAATGTGTAGGTCTTCTCCATATAATATTCTTCATAGTTATGATCTCCTAGCCACTTATCAACATATTCACAAGGCCTTAGAAGCCTTAACACCTTGACTTAACCTGGTTATATTTTTTCCAGGCATAATTAAAATTGGATGCACAATCCAATTTTGGAAACCACAGAACTCATTCTTATTGGAATTATAGTTCCAGACCCTAATCCACAACTGCACAGGGTTTGGCTGGCCCTGGATGTGTGTCCTTGGTCTCAAATTTTGAGTATCCATGTTAGTGATATTGTGGAACAGAATCAAGTGCATCAATAGAGAGTAATGCATGAATTTTGGGTTGGTTTTCTTCTAAATACTTATAAGACCCTCATGCATCCTATCAATGATATATTGAATATAGTCAAAGTCAGTATTCACATGGGAATTTTGGATGTCCAAGATTATCATCAACAAATCCGAAGGCATTCTCTCCAAGTTCCCATCAATTTCCAACACTCTACACAACCCATATGCTAAGTACTTCATGTAGAATTTCAGGTCCTTGAACTCATATGGTGCATTCTTGGAAGCGGGTAATGGGGCTATATACTTATTTGACCTAGGCATGTGAGTAAGGATAAATTTTTTAACCAGATTGATCTCTTTACTATATTTTTCTTTCAGTTTGATTAGATCAATTTCTGTGCTAAAGGCATGGTAGATACCAAAAGATTTCATAAAGAAAGGCCTATCCAAGGTGACTAGGGTTGTCTCATCATGCTTTCTAATGGTTTTAGAGACTGTATCATACCTTCTGACCAATTCAACTAACAAGTCTGCATCTAGAAAGACATCTGGGACTATCAATTTGGCCAAACATGATGTCTAGGGATTTGAGACAGGGATATTTCTATCTCTATGACTATAGACGTAGTTGAACAAATGATACCTAGAATAATTTGGGGTAATAAGGTCTCTGCAACTAGACATGAAATTTGAGAAGAATTCATCACAAGCCTTTTTATTTTGATTCGATCTTGGAAGGAAAGCAATGAAATCTTCTAAGTAATTTATTTTCACCTTTTTCTCTTCTTTTGTATCCTTGCTTCCCCCACTGGCTGAAGCTTTGTTGGATTCTGATTGACTCATATCTATTAGTCTTTCAATTATCTCTCTCTAAAACAGTCCTTTCTTCACAAATCTCTGCAATTTATCAAATTCTTGCTCTACTCTTCTAAAAACTTTGATAAGAAGAATGTACAAGTGCTGAGTCTATTTATCATTGAACAATAAATGCATCAATCTAGTCGAGAACTCTGGAAATCATTTCTCAATCACTTCAACAATTACATTGCATGTATTGAAATCAATTTTGTGCTAGTCGTGGCATTGGAAGTTGACAGGTAATTGAATTTGAAATGAGAGCTGGAGAAAGTCATGAGTGCTTTTCGATTTTAAAACCTTATAAAATGTTAAATAGACCTAGAAGATAGCTGATTGGCTTGATTTTTTTTCTCTTTTACAACTCAGCAGATTTATTGTACTTTGTCAAGATCTCCTATCTTTCCTCAACCCTAGTTATTTACTTTATTTCCTTGAACAAGCTCCTTGGTATTTCACTCATCTTTACCATGGTTTATCTAGAAATTCAGAGATAATGTCTTCTCCAAGTCACTGAACAATTTATTAACTCTGGGGTTTATCTAGAGACCTGGTGCCTTTGCTTTATATTTTAATCTCTGAATCTTTCATGTCACTCAAGTTAAATCAAGCGACTTAGCGCACACTGTTCATCTAAGTTTTGATCGACATTTCTCATTTAATCTAAGCACTCCTTCTCTTGACTCAGGTTCAATCTGGAGATTCAGCGACCAACTAAGTCTCATGATCTCTGAATGTTTACCTTAACTCTGGTCTGGTCTGGAGATTCAGAGATAAGGCTTATCTCTGAATTGCTGAATGATTTTATTGACTTGGGTTACATTACGAGATCTAGCACCATCCATAGATATTTTATTTCATCAACGGTCCTTGTTGAATCTCTAAATAATTTACTTAACTCTTCTTTCATCCCGAGATTCAGCGCCAGCCACACAAACTTTACTTCACCTCTGGCTCACCTTTTAACCTTGATTAATTCATCTCTTTGTATCTTTGAATCTCGCAATGTAACTCTACTTGGCTTTACTTGACCGCAATTAGATTTGGAGATTCATAGATAAAGCAAACTCGAAGTCGTTGAATAAAACCTTTAACTCCAGTCACATTCTGAGATCACCCGCACATTACACAATCTAAAATATATCAATGATTCTCGCCATATCTCTGAAAGAAAGCAATACTTTGACTTTTATTTGGTGATTTAGTGTTCTCTATAGATCATTATCTTTATCAACAATCCAGATCTTCCCGCAACAATCCTTACTCTATTTTGAGCTATCCTGGCTTGACCCTGATCAAATCTAGAGATTTAGAGATAATTGAGTCTCTGAATCGCTGAATACTTTCCTTAACTTGAGTTTCATTTGGAGATCACGTGCTAGCCCTAGACCTTGATCTCAATCAATGATCACCGCTAAATTTCTGAATGCATTTTTACTTGACCAATTCTTTTTGAGATTAGGAGACAACCCTTGATCTTTCCCTATATCAATGGCTCGCACTGAATCTCTAGATCTTTGACTTAACTCTTCTTTCATTATGAGATTCAGAGATAAGATTATCTCTGAAACTCCAAATAAGCCCAACCTGACATGCCTTGACCAGTGGTTCCATCTGGAGATCACGTTCCCAAAGAGGTCTCCAAGTCGTTAAATAATTGTCTTGACTCTGGTTTAATTTATAGATTGAATGCTAGCCGCTCATCTTGTTTTATATCAACGAACCTTGCTAGATCTCGCAAGACTTTATCTAAATCAAAGTTTATTCTGAGATTCAGAGATAAAGGAAATCTCATGATCTCTAGATAAAAAATTTAACCATGATTTAATCTAGAGACTTGGAGATAAAGGCTTTCGCTACATCATTGAATGCTTTCTTAACCTCAGGTTCTGTTCTGAGACTTAGCGCTAGCCACACATCTAAGACTGCATCAACGGTTAGCACTTAATCTCTTAATTTTTAACTTAACTCAACTCACATTTGGAGATTCAGCGACAAGGAAACAGTGTAACCTTTCAAGACTCTGGTTAGATCATGAGATTCAGGGATAAACTTAATCTTTGAATCTCCAAATGTCTACCTTAACCATACTTAAATCACAAGATCTAGCACTAGCCACATGATTAGATATGCATCCACGATCCTCGCTAGATCTCTGAACAAAAATGTTGACCTTGACTTTATCTCGCAACTCAACGCCAACCGTAATTTTATAAAGGCATCAACGGCCTACACGTGGTCTTCATATTTCAAATGACTTAACCATTTCATTACAAGATCTAGCGACTAACATCAGTTGTTATGTCCTTTACTTCATCGTTGAATCACTGAATGTTATCAGCTTAACCACTAAGATCTTGAGACTTAGAGATAACTATTGCACCAAGTTGATGAATGCTTGAACTAACTACCAACCTTACGAGACTTAAAAACTTAAAAGACATGCTCAAAAAGGTCAACTTGAAAACATAAGACTAGGGAAAGATTTTTGCAATTTTAGGCAACATAAACCCTACCAAGGACAACTAGGACTTAGGTTTTAGGGTTTACATGCATTTTCAAAGCACAATTTCTTGGGATATAGATATTTTTAGAAATATTTGAGGGCACACTTGAAAATACTTTGATGTTTAGGGCACAAACTAACACTGGGAACCAAACAAATTAGCATAACTCAAAAAACCTAAAATAGACCCAACAGTGGCTCTATTTGAGGATGCTTTGAATGCAATTTCAATGCAAGAAACTAGATTTCTCATATGACAGACCATAACAAGACTAACCTACTGCATAAATAAACACACAACTTGGAAACAAACACACCTGTACATAGATTACAAAACTATTTGCATGGAAAGAAGAGCTTAATTAAAGAAAGGCTTTAAGAATTTTCCATACACTGGAAATTCAAACACCTCACCATCCATATTTTTCATAAGATATGAATCCTTTCCAAAAACTTGATGAATAATAGAAGGTCCCAACCATACAGATTCAAACTTTTATGCTTTCCTTTATCCTCAGCCCTGGCATTCCATTGCAATATCATGTCATTTGGCTGGAATTTTATGGTACTAGCCCTTTTGTCAAACAAGTACTTCATTTTTTTTCTGATTTCTTATGTTTTTTTTCCTTCCCTTCTATTTTCATCAAACTCAATCAACTGGATCATCCTATCTTGTAGAGCATTATTTAATTCTAGCTCTTGATCCATAATAAACTTGTAAATAGGTAGAAAATTATTCACAGGCAACCTGGCATGTACTCCATATACTAGTTCAAAGGGTGATTGACCAGTAGCCACTTTGATTGTCACTCTATCAACCCACAAGGCTAATTTTTGTTTTGAATGCCATGCCCTCTTATTTGTCTCTAAGGTCTTCTTCAAGAGTTGCAAAATGCTTTTGTTGCATGATTTTGCTTGCCCATTTTCTTGTGGATGATATGGAGAGGAATATGATATGACAATTCCATTCTCAACATAGAATTCTTGAAACTCTCCAGAACTAAAACATTTGGCATTATCTGTTACTAACTTTAAAGGTACACCAAACCTAGTCAAGACATTTTCCATCAGAAAATCAATGACAACTTTACTGGTTGCTCCTTATGTAGGGATTCCTTCAATCCATTTTGTAAATTAGTTTGTAGCAACCAAGATCTAGCTATGTCCACCACTTGAATTTTTTGCAAATTCTCCAATGAAGTCAATTCCCCACATAGTAAAAGGTGTCTGAGCTTGTACTAGATTTAACAGTAGAGCACCTGAGAATTTCAATTGGGACGAAAATATTTGACAAGGCTCACATTTTTGTACAACATTGAAAGAATCCTTGAAAACATAGGGTCAATAGTAACCAGCCCTCAAAATTTTGTGGGAAGTGGTCTTAGAAGAAAAATCTCCCCCACACAAACTTTCATGCATTTCTTTCAACATTCTATGAGCTTGTCTTTCATCTAGACACAGCAAGAGGATACCATCTATATTCTTCCAGTACAGTTCTCCTTGTACTAAGGTATACTTTTGGGATTGCAATCTTATTGTCCTTTTCTGGTTTTCACTCATAGTACCAGGGAACTTGGCATTTTTGAGGAAGTATACAATATTAGAATACCATGGTTGTCTTTCAATGCTAGTGAGTGTTAAGTATTGCAACTCCATATTATTCACTTGCACTAAATCCATATTCTCCTTTTTCATGAGCTTTGCCAAGCCCAATCCTCTCACTAGTTTTGTGATATGGATTTCTAGATTGAACTCTTGCACCCTATTTATCCACTTGCATCTTTTCCAAGTAACCTCTAACTGGGTAAGAATGTCTTTAACAACTTCATGAGGTACATATGGTATTAACTTTTAACAAACCAGATAAGGCCTGAATGATTTAACAACCTTGAATAATGCATATGTCTTCTTCTCCATCACCTCATAATTCAATCTTGCAGCTTGGAGTGACTTGCTTTAAAATGCAATAGGATGTTCATGTCCATCCTCATCATTTTGCAACAATACTACAGCTATTGTATGGAAAGATGCAAAAGAGAAAAGTGAGAAAGATTTTGAATAATTAGGAGACCTTAAGATAGGGGATTCTTGGATTTCTTTCTTGATCTTATCAAAGGCAACCTGTGCCTCATCATCCCACTGGAACTTACCATATTTCTTTAGAAAAAATTATTATTGGTTTGACAATTTCTGCAAAATTGATAATGAATCTTCTGACAAAATTTATCTTTCCTAAGAAAGACTGCACTCCTTTGACATTTATTGGGGCAAGGAACTTTTGGAGTGCTTCTATCTTCTCAAGGTCAATCCTTACTCCTTCATTTGATAAAATGTGTCCCAACAACTTTCCCTCTGTTACTGTAAACTGGAGCTTCTTAGGATTCAGAGACACACCATACTTAACAGCCTTGATGAACACCTTTTCAAGATGATCACAATGATCTTTTGCTTCCTTAGAATATGTTGTCAAGTCATCCTGATAAATAATGATAAATAGATCAATAAAACCTTTGAAATAAACATCCATAGCTCGTTGAAATGTTGCTCTTGCATTCATTAGAATGAAAGGCATCCCGATGTACACATAAGTTCCCCAAGCAGTAGTAAATGCGGTCTTAAACTGCTCAGAATCCTTCACCACCACTTGGTTATATCCTGAGAAACTATCCATCATGGCCAATAAGTCACAACCAGTGACTTTATGCAACATTGCCTCCATATTTTGCAAGGAATAATTATCTTTCAGAGATGCTGGGTTCAAATCTCTAAATTCCATACACAGCCTTATGTCACCATTTTTCTTCTTGACTAGGACTAAATTAGATACCCATGTTGAATGTCTTATAGGTTGGATAATCATTGGTTCTCTCAACCTCATCAGTTCTTGTTCCATTTTAGGGGCCAATAATGGATTGATAGGCCTCTGCTTTTGCCTGAATGGTTTAATCTCTAGCTTTAAGGGGATTTCATGTTGAAATAGGTCCTCTCTATAAGCCTTCAAATCCTCATAGGACCATGCAAATACCTTCTTGTGTTTTTTAATAGCTTTATTAAATTTTTCCTTACATGGGGATCTAGGTTTCTTCCAATGTACACATTTTGAGGTTTTGCCTCCAATCCAAGGTTCACCTCTTCAAGGTCCTCAAGCTTGGCATTGCTCTTTTTAGACATAAAATTATCTTGGTCATTAAATAATGCCTCTATTTCTACTAACCCCTTGGGTATCTAATTACTCAACTGGACCACTCCATTGCCAAAGACCATGTCCTTGTCATCAACTATTTCAACCAATGCATTGCAATCTACATGTTGACCCTCAAAATGGTCAAGACATTGTACAAAACTTAGGATATCTTGGTCATCCTTAAAAACTTACCAATTGTAAATATTATCTAGCACCACATGTTTGATCTTGACTTCTACAATAGATACTCAAGTCAAGGTAGAATCATCACTTTTTAGAGCAACATTGGCTAAAAAATTAGCCATAATATTTTTTGATCTTTCAATCCAATTAATGTTGAAAGCATCAAACATTTCCATTTGATCCCATACTACATGTTTGTACAATTTTAACCTATCATTCTTCACAATATATTTGGATCTAACCTGGGCTACTACCAATTCAGAGTCCCCAAAAACTTTTAAGCATTTGATACCATGCCTAGATGCTATGTTTAACTCTAAACATAGGGCTTCATTCTCAGTAGTGTTATTTGTAAACAAAAAAGATAATATGAAATAATATTTGAAAGTGGTACTTGATGGAAAAATGATTAGGACACCAGCTCTTGATCCTTCTTTTGAACAAGCTCCATCAAAATGCATTTTCCATAGGCCATTCTATTGTGTGCACAATTCGTCGACCAGAGGATCAATATTTTTGCACTCTAGAAGAATCTTTTCCACTCTAAAGTTCTCCATGTCTACCTCAACACAACAATTGAGCATTTTACTTGGCACCTTTTCAACAGTGACTGGTGCTCATGGCTCTCTGTACAATTTCACTTCACTCCCATTTACTGGGATTTTTTCATAAGACGGATCCAATTGTACATGTCCCCTACTGTTGTAGCCCATTGTCTTGACAATAGCATGCTATAATGGGGTTGAGTATCCACAACAACCACATCCATCTTGTATGTGGCCTTAGGAAATATAGCTATCTTTACCTCAACATGTTTTAGAGTTCCCACTATAGGGGCCTCTCCATTTTCCATGGCATAGCATCTCCCATTAAAAGTGTCCACACTCATTCCTAATTCCTTCATTACTTCATATGGCATGACATTGGTAGCAAAACCAAAATCAATCATGCAATTTTTCACAAGCTTGTTTTTTATTAACAAAGTATCATAGAATGGATCTACTTGAGATGGCTCTTGGGTAATCATATTACCCACATACAATATAGGGGTGTCTGGCTCAAAGGAAACTCCCCTTTTCTTATTCTCCTTCTTGTTTGAAATGGGGATATCTTCAATCCCTTTGAAAATTGACATTGTAGCTTCTCTATGCTCTTTTATCTTCAACATTTCCATCAATGGAACTAAGACTTTCATTTGTGTAAGAGCATGCTTCAAGTCAAATGCAGGAAATTCAGCAGACATATCAGCTGTTCTCTTACCTTTCTTGGTCTTGTTAGTAGCACTTTGTTCTTCTAATTTCACTTCCTCTTTCTCCTTTTGGGAAGAAGATAATTCTGCTTGTCTTGTGGTTTTCTTTTCTTTGTTATCCTTGACAGGAAATTCTGCAGCAACTTCCGAGGCACCTTATTTAATAAACACGAAAGAAATTTTTCCTTGTCCAGGCTCCACCCTTTTGTTTCTCAAATTATATGCACGCCTAGCTTGATTTATTGTTGATATGGTCAAATATATCTTTTCCTCATCACTTGGGAGTCTAAAATGGGGATGCTCCTTATCATCACCTATTGCATTAATAGTTCTTTGTGGCATAATAATAGATTCATCCTCTTAATCATAAACAACTTGTTGTTGTTATTCTAGGTACTGCCCTCCTCTATTACTTACATTTTTCAGAAGGCTCACTGTCTTTTGAAGACCATGGGTAAGGTCTTCTTACAGTAAACATATTAACAGCAGGGCCTTCTTGTCTTGAACTTGTATGTTCATTTCCCTCCTCCATTTGATCAGCTAGAGCTTGGGCTACAACACACTAGTAAGAAGAATGAGGCATGTTACAAAGAAGCACACCAAGGGGTATTCTCCACATTGTTTGTGTTATTTCTCTTTAGAGGATCGGGGGTTTCTTTTGTCTTCTAGTTCTCTTGATTCTCAAGGACTGGCTTGCCATCTTTCCAATTTGTTCTATATGGCATGTCCCTTAAATTTGGTCATCTATCATACCTCTAGTATTGATATTTGTTATCATGAAAACCTTTTTAATTTTTGTCTATCTTGGCAGTAAGATCTTTAACTGCACTCATCAACTTATCAACCCCATCACCCTCCTTAATAGGTTTTCTTGTTTGTCCTCTTGTCTCCTTCCATAACTTACCATCCTCTCTCTTCCCCATCTTCCTCGAGGCTTGTTTATTACTCTCAATACCTATTGTTGTTTTATAAGCATCTCTTAGGGTACATGGGTTCTTATCCCTAAGAATATAAGACATCTTCCCATTAGCACCATTAAAATATGTGGTTAAACATACTTTCTCATCCAATCTCAGGACCTGAAATAGCTTGTTCATGGCTTTCTAAAATCTATTGTTATAATCAGCTATGCTTTCATTAGGGAACTTCTTGATATTATTGAATTCATTTAACATGTAACTTGAGTTGACATGCTCATGGTATTTTTCCCTAAAATACCTAACAAATTCATCCCAAGATGCTATGCTATCCTCAGGCAGATTCCTAAACTATTCCCTAGCATCTTCTATCAAAGATTGGACAAAAAGCTTTATTATACCATCTTCATTCTCAATTTCAAAATCAGTGATCTTGTTAGTAAAATATTTCAAGTGTTCTGCACAAGTAACGACATTATTACAAGTGAACCTAGGATTCGGTCTCTTACCTCATTTGGGATCATATTAGGATGACCAGGAATGCCATCAAAGCAAAGAGGACGATATCTATCCAAATGGATAGGTCTTCTTTGAAAATTTCCAAGGGTATTGTTTCCACTTGTGCTTGCTGCACCTCCTTGGTTTTGAGTAGGCTGAGGGGCACCTTCCTTAGGACCATCAATTTGAGCAGCTGGCTTTGAACCACATGGTGGTTTTTTTGGTAGTGTCTCAGTAGCAACTAGCATTGAACTACTTGCAATAGTATTTGTAGTAGCATGCAGGAAAGCTATTCTTGTTTTCATGTCAGTTGCAGTAGCTTCTAACTCCTTTTTTCTAGCTGCTTAGCCAAGTCTTCTTTAGCTTTTATATTTTTCTCAAGTTCTAACTCCATTAATAATGACAATGTCTAGTTTCATAGTCTTTTATTTTACTTCGTCTTATATGTCATTGATTTTATGTTTCACCATTTACCTACGCTACTCAAGGATACCACTAATTGGTGAGATTGGCCAGGATGGTTCATGGTCTTTTATTTGCTGTGTCTTCTATTTGTGGGAAGTTTTCATGAAGTTCTAGTAAATGTGTCTTGGGTGTCTATGTTGGCACATTCACTTGTTGACTTTCACACATTCCTCGACCATTTATGTGTGTATGTTTTGTAAGAATTCATATAATTCAACCACCAAGATCCACTGCATGCAAAATAACCTGTTATAAAAGCAAAGCTTGGAGACAAAACTTAAAATGATCTGAAAGACAAAATATTCATTCAGAGAGGGAATACAAAATACAAAGAGATCAAACCTTATAAAGGTGATCAAAACCCTAAAAGGGAAACCCTAAAGTGGAAAAATTTAGGTTGCATAATAATAATTAATAAAAGAATTAACTATTATATGCCTAAAGTTTAGCTTAAGTGAAATAGAGATAATAAGTGACTTAATAATTAAATCAAGATGATTTAATAAATAAGTGGAATCACTTTATTACTCTAACATGTTTTAGGATGGATTGGGTCATTTCTTGTTTGCATTCTATTTGTTCTCATGAAAAAATGATCACAGGATCATTGTAGCTTGATATATATTACAATGTGACACATCCAATTTGTTACATCAAAAAGTTGTACAAAAGGTAAATAGTGCACTAATAAAGAAAAGAAATGATTGATGTAAATGCTTTGTTTTCATTTTTTTTTGGCTCATGTTCTCTTGTGTTGGCTTTGTTTTTATTGTGTGTTCTTCCTTGGTCAGTCTTGTTTCCACATGGTTGGTCTCGTGTTCCTAGCAATTTTTTCAAAAAAATTGCCTCTTCTTTCAATTTTTCACCCAATTTTTTTACAAGGGACCCTTGTGGCTTTTTGTGTTTGAGTCATCCTTTTAATGTAGTTTTTCATTTTTTCTTTGAAACGACACTCATAATTGCATTGTCTCAAAAAGGGGAAAAATTTAGACACCTAAAAATGGTCATCATTGTTGAGAAATAACTTCGTTCGTATTGAAGCATATTAAAAAATGCTCATATATATGCCATAATAAAATAGACACACACACACACACACACATATATATATATATATATATAATTTCAAACGAGATTACCTATACATAAGATGATCGAACCTAATACATTGCCAACTATCCAAAATAAAAGAACATTGACTGTCATAAGAAAAGTCGAGTGTATCATATACGATACTCCCCACATTGTTTGTGAATGACTTAACGTGATACATAACAGTGTTATTGGTAAAGCATGGTGATTATGTTATTAGTTATGTTTATGTAGAGTCATGGCTCTACCTGGCATAAGCCACATATAGTCATGCCTCTATGTAGACATGACTCTTCACCAAGATATGAATATATTTAATGTCGATACTTGTTGTGGGTTATAATCAATCACAACGATAATTATATACCACAGAAAGCATTTGATCTCTTCTGAAATAATTTACTTGTATATTCTTTGCATTAATATATTTAGTATCTAGACTTAGATACATTCTGAAATATATAAAATTGGACTATTATTATTCTCCATAATTGATCCACATTCCTTAACATGGTATCAGAGCCTAACCAATAGAGAATAATAAATATAGAAAATTTTTGATTCAGAATATCAGTCATATATTATTGAAGGAAGGGCAATCATGGTGAATGGCGTTAGAGCGGAGGAAAGACTCAAAGGTGCCTCAAATTTTGTCTCAGGGAAAATAGAAATAATTGAAATCCTTCAAGAACTTGAATTGGATTCATATATATAAGAAGACAAAAGAATGCCTGAAGATGAACCAGAGAAAACCACATGGAAAAGACACAATAACAAGGCTAAGAAGATTATTATTGACGTTGTTAAAGATCACATTCTTCCAGCTATAGCCACATTATCAACAACATATGAAGTATTCAAAACCAATCAAACTAAATATGAGATCAACAATGCAAGAAGATTGCTTACCCTAAAACAAAAACTCATGAACATCAAAATGAATAAAGGAAATATGATTACATCATATTTTTTGAGAATTTATGAATTGAAAGATCAACTTTCCACTATTGGAAATAATGTAGATGATCTTGAACTAGCCCTAATTGCTCTGGGGGGGGATACAAATCTCTTGGGAATCCTTTATCCAATGCATTAGAGGTCGATCATCACTACCTAAATTTGATCAACTCAGAAATGATTGCACTCAAGAAGAATCTTGACTAATCTCAAGAGGGATAGATCCAAATAAAGAGGGAGAAATTCAAGCACTAAATGCAAATACAAACAACAAAAGGAAAAAATAATTTTAAACAAAAGAGAGAAAATAATAATCAACATTACAAAAAGAGAGATCTCTCTAAAGTATAATTCTACAAGTGTGATAAGTTTGGACACATTCACAGGTTCTGTTCGAAAAGGAAGAAAAATCAAGAAACCATAGTTGAAGTAAAAGAAGTGGAAAACTCTCTATTTTTCCTAGCCTTATCAAGTGAACTAAACTCAAATAAAAGCACTTGGATAATTGATAGCAGAGAATCAAGACATATAACTGGATTTAGAGATTAATTCAAAACTTTTGAAGGACACTCCAGTGAACATGTCACAATTGGTGTCAATTCCACCTATCCTGTGAAAGGAATTAGGACCTGCTCAATTACATTAAGAACCGGAGTAACATTACAATTGAAAGATGTTCTATTTGTACCAGCAAATAAAAGAAATTTGGTCTCTATTTCAGGCCTAGCTGATCATGGATATTGCGTCACCTTTCATGAAGATAAAGTTCTACTTTGGCCTAAAAATTCCAACATCAAGAATGTTATTTCTATAGGATCAAGAGATGGCAGTTTATATAAACTATGTAATGATCAAAAGCATGCACTAAGTCATGAAGTTTCAAATTGTAATGAAATATGGCATAAAAGGTTAGGTCACCTTTGGTATAGTGCTTTACCTACTATAGGAAATATCACTATAGGATTACCTCATCTAAAAACTGAACATACTGGAATTTGCAAAGGTTGTGCTCTAGGAAAGAACTCAAAAGGGTCTTTTCCTTCAAGTGAACACAAATCAAAATTTGTACTAGAACTTGTCCACACTGATTTATGTGGTCCAATGTCAATACCCTCATTAGGGGGATTTTTGTATTAAGTAATATTTGTTGATGATTAGTCTAGGAAAACCTGGATATATTTCCTAAAACTAAAAGAATCAAATGAAGTATTATTGAAGTTCAAAGAATTTAAAGCATTAGTGGAAAATCAAATCGGGAAGAAAATAAAGACTCTAAGATCAGATAATGGGGATGAATATATCTCTAAAACTTCAAAGAATTCTAAATTTCTATTGGGATTAAGAGGGATTGTTTAGTACCTTATAATTCTCAACAAAATGGAGTAGCAAAAAGAAAAAAAAAAGAACTATCATTGAAGCCGCTAAAGCTATGATGCATGATCAAAACATGCATATCTCATTCTAGGATGACACCTCAAATACAACTGTGTACATTCAAAATAGATGTTTGCATTCTATCTTAGAGAATATAACACTAGAAGAAGCATTTACAGGGAATAAACCAGACTTAAGCCATCTTATGATCTTTGGTTGTCTCGTATACATTCATGCTCCTAAAGAAAAAAGAACCAAAATTGAAACCTTCGGGAAGAAAGGCATATTTTTGGCTATAGTGAAACCACTAAAGGATACAAAGTCTATATTCTAGGACAAAGATCTATTGAAATTAGTAGAGATATAAAATTTCAAAAAAACAATACTTATAAAGTTGTTGAAGATGATCCAATGAAAAAATTAGATGAAGATTACACAACTGAGAATCAGAGGGAGAATATCATAGAAGATCATGAACCTCCATCATCTAATTTTGAGAGTACTGAAGTTCCTAACAAAAAGAAAAGGTCACTATGGGCAAGAAAGATGATTGAAGAAAATAATGCGGAACCTAATGAAATCTTTAGAGAGAATAAGAAAACAAGAAATAAAAAATGTTGTATTGCACTTCTGACTGAGCTTACAAAATATGAACCATAAAATGTTGAAGATGCTTTATCATGTCAAGATTGGAAAGATGCAATGATTGAGGAATACCAATCTATATTAAAGAATGATGTTTGGGATATTGTACCTAGACCAAAAAACAAATCAATTGTCTCTTCAAAATGGTTATTCAAAATCAAATATGCACCAGATGGTAGTATTGAAAAACATAGCCCGATTTGTTGCCAGAGGATTTTATCAAAAGGATGGAATTGGTTACAAAGAGACATTTTCTCCAATAGCTCGATATACTTTTGAAAGAACCATTATTGTCATTGCAGCATCTAAAGGGTGGAAGATACATCAAATGGACATAAAGACATATTTTCTGAATGGTGTAATTGAGGAAGAAGTATATATAGAAAAACCTGAAGGTTTTTCTACACATGATAAGAATCTCCATGTGTGCAAACTAAATAAATGTCTCTAGGGCCTTAAGCAAGCTCCTAGAGCTTGGTATGAAAGAATAGACATTTATCTCTTCAAGCTAGGATACTCCAAAAATGTAGCAGATCCTAATATATACTTCAAAATATCATATGGTGATATTTTAATACTAGTTCTTTATGTTGATGACTTATTAATAATGGGAAAATATAATATTATTGCAAAATGCAAACAAGATCTTGTGGCTGAATTTGATATGAAGGATCTAGGTCTTCTACACTATTTTCTAGGACTATAAGTATGGAAAAAGGAGAACTATATTTTCCTAAATCAAGGAAAGTATACCACTGACATCTTGAATAAATTTTGAATGATGGAGTGCAAACCAATAGCTACTCCGATGGAAACAAATCTTCATAAGCTCAAAAATGAAGCAAAAGATTTAGAACCGACAGATCCTACATACTACAGACAAATTATTGGATCTCTCTTGTACTTGGTAAACACTCGCCCTAATATTTGTTATGCTACTATTGTGTTAAGTCATTTCATGTGTGAACCTAAGAAGATACACTTAATTGGTGCTAAGCATATTCTGAGATACTTGTGAGGTACTATTGAACTTGGTCTAAAGTATGAAAATGTTGAGATTCAACTCCAAGGGTATTATGATTCTGATTGGGCAAGAAGTTCCATTGATCGTAAAAGTACTATAAGATGTTGTTTCAACCTTGGATCAACTATGATATCCTGGTTTAGCAGGAAGTAGTATACAGTCGCTCAAAGTTCTACTAAAGATGAATATATGCATGCTTTCATGGGAGCTCGTGAAGCAGTATGGCTAAGAAATTTACTTGTTGGACTGTTTGGAAAACCCTTGAATCTCACTGTAATTCATTGTGATAATCAAAGTTGCATCAAACTTTCAGTAAATCTAGTTTTTGATATTCGATCCAAGTATGTAGAAATTCCTCACCATTATATAAGAGATATGGTAGACAGAGATGTTATCAAATTGCTTTACATCGGTACTGGAGAAAAAAATGCTAACATTTTCACCAAGCCCCTTACAAGGTTGAAAATAGAATAGTTTAGAGGTAAACTTGGTATGACTAAACTATAGTTGAGATTGTTGAGATTGAATCTCAGTCATATGCATTTTATATTCATGAATATTATAATGTAAAATATTGCAATGTTACATTTGTGTGTTATATCATGGAAGGTGACGATCTTTTATGTGATATATGAGCAAGGCTACTATTGTAAGGTGACGACCTCAACAATAGTATGACCTGTTATCAAGATTGACTACATTAAGTTGTTGTCCCGGAATGTGCCAGTTATCTTGGTACTAAATTGTGATGTTATTACTTAGTGTTGTAATAACGATTATATCAAGATTGACTACCTTAAGTTGTCATCCCGGAGTGTGCCGGATATCATGATATTGAGATGCTTGACCTATTATCATGATAGACTATATTGAATTGTTGTCCTAAAATGTGTCGGAGGTCATGATAATTCGTATGTCAAGATGGAATGTGTATTTCTGAACTTATACCTATGATATTAGAGACTTCATTGTCATCCTAGGATCAAGGTTGTTATCTGATAGACTTCATTTAGTTGTTGTCCCGAAGTGTCAGAGATCAGATAACTTTCACTTCTCTGAAATGTAATAAATTCAAAAGGGGTGTTGTTCAAATCCTCTCTTGCTAAGAGGGAGTGTTGAGAAATAGCTCCGTTCGTATTGAAGCATATTAACACATGCTCATATATATGCCATAATGAAAGACATATACACACACACACACTATATATATATATACATATATATATATATACATATGTATATATACATATGTATATGTATACATATACATATGTATATATATACATATGTATATATGTATATATATATATATATGTATATATATCATTTCAAATGAGATTGCATATACATAAGATGATCAAACCTAATACATTATCGACTGTCCAAAATAATAGAACGCCGATTGTCATAAGAAAAACCTAGTGTATCATATATGATACTATTCACATTATTTATGAATGGCTGAACATGATGCACGATAGTGTTATCGATGTTATTGTAAAACACGCCCCACATTGTTTGTGAATGGCTTAACGCGATACACAATGATGTTATCGGTAAAGCACGGTGATTATGTTATTAGTTATGTCTACATAGAGTCATTACTCTACATGGCATAAGCTATGTATATTCATGCCTCTACGTAGACATGACTCTTTGCCAATATATGTATATATTTAATATCGATACTTGTTGTGGGTTATAATCAATCACAACGGTAATTATATACCACAGCAAGCATTCGATCTCTTCTGCAATAATTTACTTGTAAATTCTCTACATTAATATATTTAGTACCTAGACTTAGATACAATATGAAATATATAAAATTGGACCATTATTATTCTCTATAACTGATCCACATTCCTTAACAATCACCCATCTCTCCCTTTTTAGGCGTCTTTTATGTCCTCGGTCAATTTTGGTCAATTTTGTCCATTTTTTATAATTTTTGGTCATTTTAAATTTTTTTGATTTATTTGTCTTCCTGTCATTTTATTTTGTCATTCGGTCACATTTTCTCATGTTGACATGTGTTCAATTGAATAATTTGCATAATTATTTAATTCATGTCCTAATATTCTTTCTAGGGAATTAATCGATTAAATTAATTTCTCTATGTTCCCAATGTCCCCTTTTGATATAAATAATTTTTATTTATTTATGCTTTTCTTCCTTGTAGTTTACACTTGAAAATTTTAAATGCCTTTTTGTTTCTCTTTTTATTTTCACATTTAAATTTAAATTTATTTAAGTGCCTTTTGGGTTTTTGGAGGGAAATATGCCAAAAAAAAATTATTATTGTTTGTTGGCTCTCCCTTTCCCTCTTGTCTACTCATTTCTTTTTTGTGTCTATTCATTTTTCGAGACACATTTCTTTATAATGGTCTTTCCTTTTTATTTTGTAGCTAACCTAGATTCAAGTTAGCGCAAGGTAGAACAAGGGAAGTCAGGGCCAACGACACACCCAACTATCCAGCCACCTTGCGAGTAAACACAATGGAAGCACACAACACAAAGAACAACACCAAGGAGAGAAGGAACAACAAATTTATTTTATTGATTCATGCAATTACATCATACATGCCCGACTATGAGACCTTCCGGGTTACGACCAACAAGATTTACAAAATCCTAACTTAATCTATCTTCTACTTTCTCATATTATCATATGCTACTTGTCCTTCTAGCTGATATCTAACCTAATCCTAGACATCCTTATTTATACTTTCCAAAGTGGCTTACAAAGATGGAAGGTCGACCACCAAAGGTCCACACACATCCCAAGACAAGATCCAAATATTAAATGCACAACAAGAAATTAAATACAGAAACAAAACACTGAAAAGATCGCTTAAAAGAACCGAGCATCAAGTTCACTAGCACAAGAAGGAACGCTCGACCAACATTGGGAAGCTCAACACAAACATGAACTCAACCAACACTGGACAACTCATCGGCAAGAACTACAACTTGGCACTAACTGGCAAAATGAACAAAGATGACCAGGATAGCAAGGCAACCCAGGATGCTCCTGCATCAGACAACCAGGGTTGAAAGAAATGATTCCCCTGAACCATTGAGGTGCCACAACCTGAGTTGAATCCAACTCATATTGAGAAATCCATGTAGCATCTTCAACTGGTCTAATCTTTCATTTCACCAAATACTCGTAGTAATATTTTCCTCTTGTGATTTTACCAATCCTTTGATATAATATTTGTTCAACTTCTTCAATTTGCTTCTTAGGATACTCATATGGTATAACAACTTCATCACCTGACTCATGATACTTATGCAAATCAACAATATTGAATATAGGAGATATATCCATGTCATCAGGTAACTCAACTTCATAAGCATTACCACTTCCAAACTTCCTCAGAATTCTACAAGGACCAAAATTCTTCATTTTCATCTTACTGTATGTTCCAACAGGAAATCTATCCTTCTTCAAATGAACCATCACCTCATCACCAACTTCAAAAACATGATGTCTCCTAGACTTGTCAACATTTTCCTTATATTTCTGATTACTTTGTTCCAACTTCAACTTCACTTCCTCATGTAAAGACTCCATAAAATCAGCAAATACTTCCCCTTCATCACTTCTCTTTTCTTCACCAACAATATCCCTCAAATCTAATACTCCTCTAGGCTGCATTCCAACAAAATTCTCAAAAGGTGTTTTTCCTATACTCTTACATAATTATTATATGCAAACTCATCTTGTGTCAATATCATCTCCCAATTACTCAGCTTATCTCCAACTATATATCTCAGCAAATTACCCAAGATTATATTCACAACCTCTATCTATCCATCTGTCTGTGGATGGAATGTAGAACTAAACCTCAACTCAATATTCATCTTCTTCCACAAAGTCCTCCAAAAGTAACCAACAAACTTGATACCTCAGTCAAAGATAATACTTCTTGGTAATCCATGCAATCTAACAACCTCTTTGAAAAAAATCTCCGCAACATGCACAACATCTAATGTCTTCTTACATGGTATGAAATGCGTCATCTTAGAAAATATATCCACAACCAAAAATATCGAATCATACCCATCTACTGTCTTAGGTAGTCCAAGAACAAAATCCATACTGATGTCACTCCAAGGTTTCTCAAGAACATAAATAGGTGTATACAATCCAGTATTCTGAATTACTCCTTTTGCAACTTGAAAAATTCCACAACTCCTTACAAATTTATGAACATCCTTATACATATGAGACCAATAGTACTTTTCCTTAAGAAAACTCAATGTCTTATCAATTCCAAAATGTCCAACCAATCTACCACAATGCTTTTCCTTAATCAAATTAATTCTCATGGAACTTCTTGGTATACACAAATGAATTCCTTTGAACAACATACCTTCTTGATTGAAATACTCCTCAAACTTACTTGGTTGTCGTGACAGATTTGGTGCTCTACACTCTCTCCATGCCTAAAAAAAATCAGGGTTGGTATCATACAACTCCTCATCTCATCAAAACCAAGAACAACAACCTTCGTCTCAGTCAACAAAGAATGTCTTCTTCTTAGTGCATCTGCAACTCAGTTAGTAAATCCACTCTTATGCTTGATCGCAAATGTGAAACTCTATAAATATTCAACCCACTTCATATGTCTCTGATTCAACTTATGTTGACTTCCCAAAAACTGTAAAGCTTTATGATCGGTATACAACACAAACTCCTTAGGAATCAAATAATGTCTCCACTTCTTCGAAGCTTGAACAATAGCATAAAAATATTGATCATACACAAAATAATTCCTTTTAGCATCATTCAGCTTCTCACTAAAGAAAGCAACAGGTTTACCTTCTTAACTCAACACAGCTCCTATTGCACTACCACTTGCATCACACTCAATTTGAAATACCTTATTGAAATCAGGAAAAGCTAACACAGGTAACTCAACAACCTTTTGTTTCAAAGTCTCAAAACTCTTGTCAGCTCCATGTGTCCACTGAAAATCCTTTTTATCTCCTCTCATAGTCTCAGTCATAGCATTACAAACAAAACTGAAATTCTTAATGAAATTTCTTTAAAAACTAGCCAAACCATGAAATGATGTTACCTCACCCATATTCTCGGGTGTAGGCCATTCCAAAATTTATTTAACCTTCTCAGAGTCCATTTTCAAACCATCATCTGAAATCACAAATCCTAAATACACAATCTCTTCTTGCATAAAGGAACACTTCTTCAGATTAATTAGTAGCTTCTCCTCCTTCAGTCTTTGCAACACTTGTCTAATATGCCCAAGGTTTTCTTCCTTAGTCTTACTGAATATCAGAATATCATCCAAATAAACAATCACAAACTTACCCAAAAATCTCTTGAGAACTTGATTCATCAACCTTCATGAAAGTAATAGGTTCATTAGTCAAAGCAAAAGGCATAACCAACCACTCATATAATCCTTCTTTTGTCTTGAAAGCAGTCTTCCATTCATCACATTCTCTGATTCTGATATGATGATAGCCACTCTTCAAATCAATCTTGGTAAAATACTTTACTCCACTTAAACAATCCATTATGTCATCCATCCTCGGCATAGGAAACCTATACTTCACTGTTATCTTGTTAATAGCTTTGGAGTTAGTACACATTCTCCATTCTCCATTCTTCTTAGGTGCCAATACAACAGGCACAACACATGGACTCAAGCTTTCTTTGATCAAACCTTTCTGCAACAACTCCTGCACTTGTTTTTTAAGTTCTTCATTCTCAGTAGGTGTCAATCTATATGGTGCTTTATTCAGCAAACTAGCTTCAGGAATCAGATCCATATAATGAATTATACTTCTCACTGGCGGTAAACCATCAGGTATATCCTCTGCAACAATATCTTTGTATTCATTCAGTAAGTTTTGAATTTCTACTCGTACTTGGTCTTCATTGTCTTTTGTTGCTCAGAATTTACTAATTTCTATCAGTCGACAATTACTATTCCCTGTCACTCAGAATTTAGGAATTATGGAAAAATAGATTTGATTCTTCTTCATTTCTTTCTCAAATTGCTTTCCATTAACCATACAAATTTTCAAAGTAGTACAGTTTATCTCATTTGGAACCTCAATCAAAGGTAACAATGTTTTCTTCTTCCAATTCACCCAAAGAGTATATTGATTTAATCTACCATCATGCACAACATGTCTATCATACTGCCAAGGTCTACCCAACAGAATATGACAACAATCCATAGGCATAATATCACATAGAAATTCATCAAAGTAATTTACAATCTTGAATTTCACAACACATTGCTCACTTACCAACAATTCATGCTCATCCTTGATCCATGAAACATGATAGGGTTTAGGGTGTCTCAACCCCTGCAATCGCAACTTTGTAACCAACTCCTCTGATGCCAAATTCGCTAAACTTTCACTGTCAACAATCACTTTGTAACATTTTCCTGTCATCTTACATCTTGTCTTGAAAATATTTCTCCTTAGAATAGGTTCTTTGTCCACTCAGTTATTACACAAAGCTCTCCTTACCATCAGGTTTTCTCCAACTTCAGGTCCACTTGGGGAACCCTCAAGATCCTCTTGTACTATAGCATTCCTGTGACTTTCTCCATTTCCATCAAAGTGTCTACACTCGAAAGATCTACCCCTTCTTTGCCACATTTGAAACAATTACCACTAAAACCACCTCTACCTCTTCCTCGATAGGAATTACTACCTCCTCGGCATGAGCTACTACCTTTCCACTCAGTCTTGCTTTTATCATCTATTTTCCACTCAGATTTGCCCTTATCTTGCACAGAATTATCAGATCTGCCACCTTCACCGTAGGATCTACCTCTGCCTCTCTGGAATCTACCACCTCGACCTCTCTGTCTTTTTCATACTTCTTTGTCAAGATCTCCTCAGCTTTCAAGGCATATTGATATGCTTCTTCCACACTATCCAATTTTATAAAACTTATCTCATCTTGAATTCCATATCTCAATCCATTCAGGTCTCTTGCAACTTTCTCAACCTCGTCATCGACATGTCCAGATCTGATGTCCAATCTATAGAATTCCTCAGTGTATTCCCTCACAGTCATGTCCTTTTGTCTAAGGTTCTGCATCTTCCTCAACAAGATAACTTGGTAATCAGTAGGAAGGAACTTATTCTTTACCTTGTTCACCATTTTCAACCAAGTTTTGATCTTTTCCCTTCCTCTTCTTTGTCTATCAGTTTGCAAATGCTCCCACCATAGTGAGGCATGACCTTTCAACCTAGTGACTGCAATTTTCACCTTCCTATTATCAGGAGTGCTTTCAAACTCAAATAACGTCTCCATATCAAAGATCCAATCCAACACAACATTAGTGTCCAACTTGCCATCGTAAGGAACAACTTCAACAATAGGCTTTGAATGTGCCCTAGACAATACTCTCAGCAATCTTTCCTCATCTTGATCTTCTTCGGGCTTTGGATTTGGTTCCACTACTTCATCATCACTCACATCATCAAGATGTGCTCCTCTTCTCTAGGTTGTCTCCATAGCATCTAATCTGGTTACAATTTGTCTCAACATGTCCATTATGGCATTATCATCATTTCCTCTGTCTCGAACCATCTTGACGGTTCCTGCAAGATCGTTACCCTATGCAAGTTATAGGTCAAATCTGCAGATCTTCCACCCTACAACCTAATAAATTAGGGTTCTATAAAATCCAATCTACCAAGGATGAACATAGCTCTGATACCACCTGGTGCAAGATAGGAAAAGGGAAGTCGAGGCCAACAAATCACCCCAACTATTCAGCCATCTTGTGACTAAACACAACAGAAGCACACACCATAGAGAACAACACCAAGGAGAGAAGGAACAACAAATGTATTTTATTGATTCATGCAATTACATCATACATGCCCGGTTGTGAGGCCTTCTAGGTTATGACCAAGAAGATTTACAAAATTCTGAATTAATCTATCTTCTACTTTCTCATATCATCATCTACTACTTGCCCTACTAGCTGATACCTAACCTTCTTCTAGACATCCTTATTTATACTTGTCAAAGTGGCTTACAAAGATGGAAGGCCGACCACCAACTATCTGCACACATCCCAAGACAAGATGTGAGGCCTCACCCCGAACCCCATCATAGTTTTCCAGTTTTGCTACTTATGATAGACTTAACACAAGATACTTTATATTTTGATGCACTATGGACCTTATGGATTTTATGCTTTATGTCATGGGTTGATCATTTTGGATGTCGGATACATGATACTTTATGATGCACCTTATGGACTATATTATGTTTCTATTATGGACATTTATTTTGAGACAATTGATTTGGAAAAAATATTATGGTTATGTTATGGATTATTGATGATATGAGAATTATTAGAAATGGATATTAAATTGAGATATCATGCAATGCGAATCTTACCTTATGTTATATGCTTAAATGAAATTATTATTGCTTGCGATCTTAGGTAATAAATTTAGTATGTTGATGCTTCCTTAAGTTTTTGAATATTGCTTATTTCTTTATGATGTATATTTATCTCCTTGGACTACTGATATTTGAATTGAGTGTGCAAGTATGAGACCATGGTATTTAATCTGGGGAACCAAACATAGGTATATGTGAACTCAGTTTAAGCCAAGGTTGCATCTAATGAGAGACAAGACCTCGTTGTATCGTAATTTAATTTGTAAACGTAAATGGTTGATTTTGGGAATGTATCCCTTAAATGTGTTTTCATATTTATTTTCCTTGTGGTTATGCCCAAGTGGATATGACATGGTCTAGTGATGTGTAAATGATTGTGTGTGTCATTTGACACTTGTGAATGTACTTAGGACCATGAAATGTCAACTTGGGAATGGTTGTCCACCTACCTAGATAAGTACATTAGTGAATCCCCATATGCATACCTTGGTTTGGGAGATGGAGGTGTGGTCATTTCATTTGAATTTCGTAAGTACCCTTGTAGTGGATTTTTGGAGGGGTTAAAAAGTGCCTAGGGGTGTGTTGGGGTCATTTTTAGGTATCCCACTTGTTATACCAATAGATAAGAGTCATTTTAACCCTAGGATAGCCTCTAGTTGACCAAGAGACCCTTCCAAAAGTTGGTTTCCCAAGTTGAACGAAAATCAACTTTTGGGAGGCTTTATCTTGGGTAGACCACCTTTCCATTTTGATGCAAAGACCTTACTCACCTTTTTAGAGTTTCCTTTCTAGGATCTATTTTTAGAAAGCTATAAGATTTTAGGGAAGAGAGACCAATTAGAAGGCTTTCCTTCTCCCCATGAGTTTTCTAGTGGGGACTCTCCAAGTTGGAGAGTTTGAACACCCACTCTCTAACTTAGAGACTTAACTAGAGTTGGTGACATTAGAGAGAAGACTTAGGCTAAAGGGGAGCTCTTCTACAACTTTCTCGTCATAAGCTTAGATCTAGGTTGGTGGACATTTTGCATCTCATTTCTTGTTGCTTTATTTTGTGTTGTAAGAAAGATGAATGTAGTGTGTTTTGTTTTGAGTTTTGTAGTTATGTTTTTGTAGTCAAGTTCTATGTTTTGTGAAATATGTGTACTGCTTCTTTTTTGTAAATGTTGTTAATGGGAGTCTCAAGGCTCACTCACCCTTGGAAGGGAAGAGAAGCCTTGGGGGTGGAGGAGTTTGACAGCCCTTTGTGTAGAATCTCTCCTCAAGGAGGAAAGGGAAAAATCATGGAGTATGGGCTCCATGAAGTCACCCTTGTTGTTGTTTTTCTTTTGGGGGTCATAAGGGCATCTTGATGATGAAGGGAATGGAAATGAAAGGAAGTTCTTATTTGTGTAAGCATTGTGAGGGCTTGGATTATAGCTCTGGGTTTGGCCTTCTCCCTTGGGTATTTAGTCCACTTCACCCCATTTAGGGTCATAAGAAGACCCATTGTGATAGCCTTGGTTGGGAGTAAAATGTGTGTTTTGCATTTTTGGGATGTTGCTTGTTAATATATTTGTTTTCCCACCTTTGTTTTGGTTCCCCAAGCTCAGGGGTGGCCTCATAAGAGGCCTAGGTTGGGAGGTGAGCATCTCATGGTTTATTGTGTTTCCCTTGCTTGTTTGCAAATTTGTAAAGCTTGGAGCTTCAATGAAGAGTTAGAGTTGAGCTTGGAAGAAGATAAATTTGTTATTTTTGCACATCTCTTTATTTCATGTAAAGGCTCTTGTGGCAAATATAGAAAGTATGTTATTAGGGAGAAAATATGGAGAGCCATGTGGCTGGAAAAGAAAATGTATTCTTGTAACATTTTGAAAGATTATTTAGTTATGAACCATTAGTTTCCTTATTTTGTGTTTATTCTTTTGAATAAATAATACCCCCATATTATGAATAGAACTTTGTTGTAGGAAAATTATGTCATTTGTTTTCAAAAGTTAATATGCATAAGATTAGATACAAGCTCCTATTAATTTCTAAATGTTACTTATATTGAGTGGTTGCAATGTTGAATAGAATAAAAGAGATAATTGTTTGAATTCAAAATTTAGATAGCTAGTTTGACATAAGGAGCTTAACAAAAAAAAAAATGTATCCTTACTTAGGCATAACTCTATTTCCTAACCTATCAACTCTTTCTCCCTAATATATTTTAGAATCTTTTGTTCATTACTTGTTATTTTAATGCACCATTTGTTCATTACTTGTTATTTTAATGCACCATTAGGTATATAAATAATGTGCAAATCTCATAACCAAAAAGAAATGTACATGAAGAAACCTGTCATCTAATAGCACCATGCATTTTATATCATAGAACAGGGTCATGTTAGTAGATACACTATAAGTGATGATTTTTTTTTGTATTAACTCATATTGCTTATTTTTGAAAAGAGAAAATAAAATAAATTATGCATGTGTAGGTAAATACACTAAATTTACATAAGCATTTAAATACCACTAAATATACAAATATATATATATATATATATATATA
>MU227515.1:1074533-1097693 GCA_018584345.1 Thuja plicata
TATATATATATATATTAAAACAATAAATAAATAAATAAATAAATACAAACTTTTTTTTAAATTAAAAAAAAAACAAATGGACGGGGGAAGGAGGTCGCGACCCCCATCCTCCCTCGTCCTTACTTAAAGGAAGGCGGCGTGAGGGGAAGGGGCTCGGCCCCCCTACTGTGTGCTCAGCA
This sequence comes from Thuja plicata, assembly GCA_018584345.1. NCBI lineage: Eukaryota > Viridiplantae > Streptophyta > Pinopsida > Cupressales > Cupressaceae > Thuja > Thuja plicata. The sequence continues at coordinate 1,074,713 of MU227515.1, forward strand.
CCGGCGGCATAGTCGTGGCCTTGCGACCGCGGACTGTGGTCCGCTGGTGGCCGTGCGACAACAGCCACTGCCCCACCTCCAAACAAAAATGTGGGCCCTTAACATATTTAAACCCGCCCCCCTTCATATGGCAAGGAGATATTTCGGCCGCCATGCAAACATTAAACCCTGCAACAAAAATGTATAAAAGAAGAACATATATATATATACTTACAACTATGTAAGTATATACATATATTTAGATGTATATATACTTGGTAATAAACTTCATTCTCAGTCTCCATAAATCTGCAAACCTACAACAAGCACACACAAATAAAAAAAGAAGAATAACAAACCCTTAGGGTTTCTAGAAATATTGGGAAGAGTAAAAGAAGAGAAGGAAGAGAATAACTTACTCTTTAGTCTTCTCTCTTTTTGCCCTAACCCTAAATTCGAATTAGGGTTAGGGGATTCAAAAGAGAGTTGACTTTTCTCTTGGAGGGAATTTTCCTCTTAACCCTCTCATTATTATATTCAATTTTGTATTCTATTAAACACTGGTTGATTTGAAACTAATTGATCATTAATGCCTTGCAAGGTAATTTTAATTTTAAATAAACTATGATAACATGTTAAATTAATGAGAGTTTTAGATGAGAATTTTATATGAGGCAATAAAAGTTGGAACATTTAAAATAGTAATGACAAATAAAATTTAAGTAACCCACTTTATTAAATAGAAATTCTTTAAGATTATTTTGTTAATATTATAAAGCAATTAATGGGTCTTTGATCTAATTATCAAAGTTATAAGCCACTATTTGGAAATTAAAATTAAAGGGAAATACTCTATTGAATGACAAGATAAATTATATATAAAGTTAGTGTTTTAGGCGTTATGTAATTAATCATAGAGGGAATAATTTTTAATCATAATCTTATACAGGAAATTCTAATATTAATAGATAGAAATTGTTGATATACACCCAACTTGCTAATGGTATTTTTATGTGGCCAATATATGTGGCCAGTATAATGGTCATTATAAAAATAATATTACGGATCAATTTTATATGTATTTTTCCTTATTTAAAATATAGGTAGTACATCGTAACTCAAAGTTATATTATGTATTCTGGAGTTGGAAAATGGTGCATAGACATTAATCTATTGTGAATGTTGGAAACATAGGATTTTTTATTATAGTTTCATGTGCACGTGCATTATAAACTTGTTAAAATAATTAATTAACTTTTAAAGCAAATCCTAGGGAGAACTCTCTTCACAACATCAAACTCTATTAAGAATAGAATTAAATATTGTTTAAACAACCTAATTAGCATTTGTATTAAGGTTAGACTTTATGTTAGTCTTTAGGGGTAACCCTAGTAAATTTATGAACTCGGATAACCTTTCGGTAGGTCAAGTACTTAACTAGAATCTTTGAACAACGTAAACCTAGGAAGTTTGACATTGGGTTGAGGGATGTTGACATGTGGTCATGATTCCCCTTAACCCTACATGTGGTTCTTGTTTATTTTAACCCTTTAAAAAAAAGTTGTTGCGTTTTTGGGCGCTAATTTTTGGGCATGACACAAGATCCAAATATTAAATGTGCAACAAGAAATTAAATGCAGAAGTCGGCTTCAATAGAAAGCAAGCATAGACAAGCTCGGTCAAGAAGAATCGAGCATCAGGTTCACTCAGCAGAGGAAGGAACGCTCCGCCAACACTGGGCAGCTTTGCACAAACGGGAACTTGGCCAACACTGGACAGCTCGACACACACTGCAACTCGACGAAAATTGCAACCTGACACTAACTGGCAAAATAAACAAAGATGAGCAGGATAGCAAGGCAACCCAGGATGCTCCTGCATCACAAGTGTCCTCATTATTATCAATTTTTTTTATTTTTATGTAAGTCATCCTTTTTAATGTGGTTTTTTCTTTGATAAAATGCTTAGAATCGTATTGTCTCAAAGAGGGGCAAAATATAGACAACTAAAAATGGTCATCTCCCCAAGGACCCGATCTTTAGTTGTCATTTGCATCCTTAGTCGATTTTGTCCATTTTTTTAATTTTTTGTCATTTTAGGTTATTTTGGTTTATTTTGAATAATTTTTATTATTTGTCGTCCTCTCATGTATCTTGGCCATCTTGTCGCATTTTTATCTTCTGACATGATTAATTAAATAATTTTGATGATTATTTAATTAATATCCTAATCTTTATCCTTAGGGAATTAATAATTTAACTAATCTCCTATGTCCATGTGTCCCCTTAGACAAAAATAAATTTATGCATTTGATGTCTTTTATTTTACATTTGAATATTTTAATATGCAAATGGTTTTTAATTTTCTCATTTTATTTTATATTTAAATATAATTTTATTTAAATGTCTTTAGGCTTTTGGGAGGGAAATTTGGCAATTTAATATTTGGCTTTTTATTATTGTTAGTTGGCTCTTCTTTTCCCTTTGTATGTTTGTTTCTTCTTCATGACCATTCAATTTTCAAGTCATTTTTCTATTAAATGGGTTGTCTTTTTTCTATATTTGGCTAACCACGATTCGACTATCCTCATTGTTATTTTGTTTTTCATACTTTCTTTTTGATTTCATTAGTGCAATTGTCAATAAAGAGAGAGATTAATGAAATAACCCCCTAGGATATTTTCTCCAAAAATTTTCAAAATATTCTCAAGAAATTTCAACAATAATTTGCATGCAACTAATTTCATTTAATTCAACAATTTATACTGAAAATCATAAAAATCAGACTAGAATAGAGATTCTGAAGTAAAATGTGAATATTGCATTTACATAGAGCGAAGTATGAACTCGAAGCACCAAGTGAGACACCTAAGTGATATTTCCAACAGACCATTGGTTTTCGTCCACTGCCTCCAAGCTCGAGGATTTCCATCTTCAAACCCGTTGAAAGCCAAAGCTTCCCACAATTCTCCAAGAGAGAACATAATCAAAACATATACCAAGCATGTTGAAAATGAGTTTCTCCGTGTTCTTTAATGCCACATCCCTGCGACTCTTCATTTTCCTTGTGTCTATCTCTTGGAATTCCCTTTTTTGTCTCTTTAATATTCCCCTCTTTTAATTAAAATGACTTTATTAATTTTCATTAGGCTCCAAATAAGTCATTTTAATACTTTATTAAGTTGTCATTTAATTTGATATGATTTGACAACTTTAAAACTTAATTGTTTGATTAACTTCTAATGTCCCAAAAAAGGGGACATTACAATCCTCCCTCCTTATAGATTGCTTATCCTCAAGTAACCATGAATTTGCATAACAATACCAAGATCTCATGTCAACCTCAATAATATTTCTTCACCCATTTGTTGCGCCACTTTGAAAAAAACAGCACTATGCCTCAAGCTCTGGAGCAACTCATCACGATCCATAAAAAACAGAGAACTCATCTTGTCAACACCCGGATCCCAAACCAATCCAATACTCTAGTTATGGGCATAGAAATAGAAATTTGTCATCATACAATCATCATATATCATCCACATGTGTCGCAAGATCCTCAAAAGGAAGCACAAGATGACTCTCATATGCACATTGACCAACTCATTAGACCTCTAGATGTTTTTGTTATAACTCAGGCCAGAAATAAGAATGATGTTGATGGTGCCACCTAATTTTATTTGACTCCAAATATAGTCTTCATATATCTTCTCATTTGTAGTTTTCTTATTTGGTGATCTCTTAGGAAGGTATCCAACCATGTCATAAAGTGAACTAAGACTTATACCAAGATGAGAATCAGATTCCAACTCAATTCCAAGATCCTGTACCTTATCATTTCCACCAAGTCCAATGTTGCAATCAAGAGTAGTTCCATGACCCAACTCAAATAGAATTTACAGTCAGATTGGATAGCCCGAAGTATGAATTTGAAGCACAAAGTGAGACACCTAAGTGATATTTCCAATAGACAATGGGTTTCCGCCCACTGCCTCCAAGCTGGAGTATTTTTGTCTTCAAACTCATTAAAAGCCAAAGCTTCCCACAATTCTCCAAGAGAGAAACATAATCAAAACATATACCAAGTATGTTGAAAATGAGCTTCTTCATGTTCTTTAATACTACATTCTTGTGACTCTTCATTTTCCCTATGTCTGTCTCTTGGAATTCCCTTTTTTGTCTCTTTATTATTCCCCTCTTTTAAATTAAAATGGTGAACTAGTAATTTTCATTAGGATCCAAATAAGTCATTTTAATACTTTATTAAGTTGTCATTTAATTTGATATATTTTGACAACTTTAAAACTTAATTGTTTGGTTGACTTCTAATGTCCCAAAAAAAAGGGACATTACAATCCTCCCTCCTTAGAGATTGCTTGTCCTCAAGAAATCATGAATCTTCATAACAATACCATGATCTCATATCGACCTCAAAAACACTACTTCACCAATCCGTTGCGCCACTCTAAAAATAACAACACTATGCCTCAAGTTGTGAAGCAACTCATCATGATCCATAAGAAATAGAGAACCCATCTTGTCAACACCCAGATCCCAAACCAATCTACTCCTTTGGTTATGGGCATAGAAACATAAATTTGGCATCATATATCATCCACCTGTGTCGTAAGATCCTCAAAAAGATGCACAAGACGACTCCCATATGCACATTGATCAACTCATTAGGCCTCCAGATGTTTTTGTTATAACTCAGGCCAGAAATAACAATGATGTTGATGGAGCCACCTAATTTTATTTCAGTCCAAATATAGTCCCCGTCTATCTTCTCATTTGCAATTTTCTTATTTCGTGGTCTCTCAGGAAGGTATCCAACCATGTCATAAAGTGAACTAAGACTTATACTAAGCTGAAAGTCAAATTACAACTCAATTTCAAGATCCTGTACCTTATTATTTCCACCAGTACCAATGGCACAATCAAGAGTAGTTCCATCACCCAGCTCAAAAAATGGATTGTCATATGTATTCTCATCACCTGTCTCAAATATTGGGTTATCAATGATCACCTCAAATTGAGTCTTCCACCCATGTTCATGCAAACCAAAAGAATTTATGGTATGATACATATCAAAATCAGACCATGTTTCATACCTATCAATAGTAGCTCCATAGTTGTCTCTAGATACCTATATCGTCCTATTAAGAAGATGCTCCTCTATTGCAAAATCTGCACTAATGTCATCAACTTCTTTTGATTGTTCTGAATGTGTGCCAAAATTTGTTTTGTCAATTTCATTATTCACATCTTTATACTTAATAGTTGTACACTCAACCAAGGAATCATCTTGAAGTTCTTCATGCTCCATGGAAATCTCTCTATCAATATTTGGTGCTTTAGCTTCCTCATTGATGAAGTAAGGTTTCAGTTTCACGCATTGTTTGAAAACACTGTTGACCAACTCATATGCAGCTGTAGAAACATCTTGTTCTTGTCTCGTAAAAGCCAACAATAAAGACATAAGGGACTAGGGAATAACATCACATTCATCAATGATTAGGATCATAATGGTTTGCATGCAAGAATTTATATTTTCTTCATGATCCTTACTGAAAGTGCCTATAAAATTTAAAACATTTTGAGAATGAGATCATCATAGTCCAAATCAATGATAAAAACACAAATTCTGACACTAGCCATTAATTCTAGAATCTTCATCCTCCTACCATAAGAAGAGCTCCTAGTATCTCGTAACCCAAGAAATCTATCAATGATCAGTTGTAGAACCTCCCGCATTATGTCATCTTTATGAGGTACATTACGAGTTGAAATCCTCATAATGTCGCTAAGGAAAGTGTCGACTGCAATTTTTACATCTTCATCCAAATGCCTCATAATTTGGGACTAGCTAAAGCAACCAAAAAACCCTTTTTTGCACATTTCAACCCTTTAAAATTTGACTGGTCCAATTTTGTCAAACACTTTTCCATTTCCCTTAACCTATCAAGTTAAGAAGAACATTCTTGGACTGATGTTGGAATTCAAGTTGTTTTCCTAAAGAATAGAGCATTTCACTCATCTTTATAACTTCCATTGAAAGCTCGGACTTAATAATTCTGAATGACTTCCTGAATTGTTCTCTTAAAGGACTATTTCATGTATTTTTCATCACCAAATTGAGCACAACACACAGGCTAGCAAGTTGATTTGTGCTCTGCCAAGTCAGCAAATAGCCTTTGCACTTATTTTAATTTCTGCTACAAAATCACAATGTTAATGGTTGTATTGCATTGAATTTCCTGACCTCACTACCAACTCAAGAGTTGAAAACCATGATATTTGCAAAGTGTTTGTATTCTCCCACACATTGGTTTGTCATGTCCCAGACTTAGCTTTGTTGTGCACCAATCTGCCTTAATTCAATTCACATAAATTAAACCATATAATCTGCATAATTTTGTAGTTTCTCACTGTGTTCAACGCTCTTCATCATAGTCACTTATCTCTGAAAAATCACTATACTGCTTCTCTAAATTTCTATTACTTTCCCATGAGTCTTTGTACTGCTATAAGAAAGGGTTCGAACTTTTCAAGTTTACCTGGATGTTTTGTTTTTATATATAAATTGCAGTGCCATTCATCTTATTCACAGACTGACTGATTCATTCACCTATTTGCACTCGACCTTCCTAGTAGGTTGTATGAGATAATATTTGTCAAACACTTAGAGGACAATAAGAATCCTTGCTAGTGTTGATCCAGGATTACGTCACAATTCTCCTACCCATAGAATAGGAATTTTCAAAAACAACTGTATGCTCATGACATTCAGAAATCTTCACTTATTTCATAGAGACATTTCAAAAAACATTTGACAGTTTTCTTCTAACAGGAGTAATTTCACTGCTTGAGCAAACATAGTGGAATTCATTGTCGTGCTTGGAACTCTACAACAGAGAATTCGAACAGCCTTATGCACCTGGAACATGTTGGCTGCTCTTGTGAATGTTCTCAGAGAGAACCCACGTTCCCAGTGATCTTGTAACTGCTCTGTTTATGCCTTTGATCTCAGACCCAGGAAGCTCACGCACAGCAGAGACCATTAACCAATGAGGCAGTCCAAGCTATGAAATATTCCTCCTGAACACTGATGTTCGATGTGTAATTAAAACCTCTGCCCAAACTGTCTTAGACCAACCAGCGATAAACTAAAGAGGCACGATAAATCAATTCTTCTATAATTACTCCCAGAACTGAAACGCCCATCAATTGGTACCCAAATAAGTATGCTAATATTCATATAACATCGTTAATGTATCGGACTTGTGTCGACCACCACATACACGGCAATTTCTGATGTTTCGTTCTCAGACCAGTCACGGTGTAATATATATTCCACCGCAAATATAATTTTTTCCACAGAGCCGATATTAATCAGAATTTATAGACTTAATTTCCAAAGGTAGAAATACTTCTTAAAAGCCAAAAGTTCAACAAAAATATTATTTAATTTCTAGTATAGCTCACAACTCACGATAAATATTATTTTTTCATTCAAATATGCCCAGGATATTAGCCCAATTCTTATTCTGAACCTCATCAAAATATAATCTTTATATTCCATTGTAACCGTCAAAAAATTTAATTAGGCAACCAAGCTGCACTGCTCTGTTACTTATTAAACCTTAGAGGATGATGGCAGAAAAACCAGCTCCGATACTACTCAAATAAAAATATTTTCTCTAGATTTTTAAATAAAAATATTTCCTACAAATTTCAACAATAATTTGCATGCAACTAATTTCAATTAATCAACCAATTTATATTGAAAATCATAAAAATTAAATTGGAACAGAAATTCTGAAATGAAAAATGAATATTGCATTCAAATTTTCAGCAAAGCAACAACAAAATGTCCAATCGTAGCCACAAAATTCAGATTGGATAGCCAGAAGTATGAATTTAGAGTACAAAGTGAGCTAAGTGATATCTCCAACAGACAATAGATTTCCGTCCTCCAAGCTCAAGAGTTTTCATTCTCAAACCTGTTGAAAGTCAAAGCTTCTCAAAGTTCTCCAAGAGAAAAACATATACCAAGTATGCTAAAAATCAGTTTTTCCATGTTCTTTAATACCACATCCCTCTAACTCTTCGTTTTCCATTGTCTTTCTCTTGAAATTCTCTTTTTGTCTCTTTATTATTCCCCTTTTTTAAATTAAAATTACTATTAATTTTCATTGGGCTCCAAATAAGTCGTTTTAATATTGTACTAAGTTGTCATTTAACTTGATATGATTTGACAACTTCAAAACTTATTGTTTGATTGACTTCTAATGTCCCCAAAAAAAGGGGGCATTATAATTAAAGACAAGAAAGAAGAACAATGAAGCACAAAAAAGAGTTTGCATGATTTCGTTTTTGTTTTACATCATTTTATGCAAATTTTATTTAATCGCTTCATTGAGTGATTAGGGATAGTTGAATATGATTTAATGTTTTTCGTGGTTGAGTTTTAATATTCCAATACTACTATTCATATCAATGAATGCATATATAACATTTCAAAATGCACATTAATTTTTTATCTTTAAATTTTAACATTTCAAAATTAGTCTTTTTATGTTTCCACGCCCTAATTCCTCACTTCTAACTAATTTAGACTCCATATTTCTTATAGGTTTAGTTCACTAATTTCCAATTTGCCAATTTCTTAGTCCTTAATTTTTCTTCTGAAAATTCACTAATATGCATATTAGCATAATTTTAATTTGTTCTCCACCGTTATTTAAATATTAATTTCATATTTTTTATGCAATAAGCAATGCATTACATTAAGATATATCCAATTCTTAGTTGAACCTTGATTTAAAGCCTACAATTTATTTTGTTAAGTGCAATTGAAAAGAAGGTTTTGAAAGGGCACTACAAAAAATGGAAAAGATCTAGCACTTACATTTAACAAATCGTGAATAAGCAACATAAAGGAGCATAAAACCAAAGGCTAAAAACACATTGCAACTTACATGACAACTCTCAAATTTTGTAAGAAGCAACCAAAGAATTGTAGACTCATGGTGATTTCAAGTCAAGTGCTCAAAAAAATCTTTACAATTTAGCAATATATCCTCCTACAAACATTATGATATATTTATTGGCTGAACACCCATTTTTGGGAGATGACCTTACATTAAAATAATTTTTAGGAAGTCAAAAAGGAATCATATCCTTTTTTTTCTCTAGTATCCCTCTTAGATAAGATGTATTGCCCGCTAATGTTAAATTTCATATGAAGGGATACAAGATTTGTTAATTTGACACTTCTCAATCCAATCCTTATGAACTATAAGTTGTTACATATACACTCTGAAACTTGCTTACTAGAGGCTTGGGGCACTAGTAGAAATACTTTGTGAAAGGTTTTTGGGCAGAAAGGTTTCAATTAAATCATATTGTAGCTATAGGGCAAAAGATAGTTATGGTCAATAATATTCAATTAAAAAACAATAGCCAAAACTGAATAAACAAAAAAGAAAAACATGAAGTCAAACATTGTTTTGAATACTAATGTTTTAGTTGAAACAATATATGGCAAAAGAATTTCAACCAAAACTATCGAAGTAGTAGCCTAACCCCAAATTTTGAAAAAATTCACGAAATTATGAATTACGACTCCACATTACAACTAGAGATATTTTCAAAAAAATCTTAAAATACCACTTTGTAGAAATTAGAGTCTAAATATGATAATTTATTTTTTAATCTTTTAATCGTTTGTTTTGATTTTTTTTTATCACAAATAGGTCATTAAAATCAAACATGATATTGATTAGAAATTAAAATATTTTCTCAAATTTGAAATATACAACACATTAGATGAGAAAATCGTAAAAATATTGTCTTTGAATTTGATTGTGTGAGATTTGTAGCATCAATGTTTCCATAAAATCTAATTATTATATAATGTTAATGCTTGTAACTTCAGTCGTATGATCATTAGAATACATATAATATGTGTTGATTAATAATAATATAATATATATGTTATATCATTATTAATCATATGAAATTTAATATTTAATATTATATTATTATATTATTATATTATTCTTAATTAATAATTGACTGATGAAACATTATAAGATTGATTAAATTATAATTAATGGGAAGAGGCATGTCATTTCTTATAAATAATGATGAATAGACATGTCCCATGAAGGGACATGTCTCTCCTATCCTCATTCCCAATATAAATGAAAGAGAGATTGTTGCATTTGGAAAAACACATACAACATAGAGTGCTATTACATTACAGATATCCTAAAACTTAACATGGTATCAGAGCCAAACTGCAAATGTAAGAGAGTAGTTTGTTGATGGTGAATGTGTGCTTGTTTCAAAAAATACAGTCTCAGTAAAAGGACCATATCTCACAAATCCCCCGTTGGATTTTGATAAATTTCGGCTATGTTGGTGAAAAACTAATTTTAGAGAATCTCACCAAAATGATTAGAGATAAAGTCTTGGATTCAAAAGTTATGACGGAATGTGTACAGGTTTATGTGAAATTCCTGAAAGCGACTTTCATTAAAGAGATATATTAATTTGTTATGATCATGGTCAAGCATTAACAAAGAAACATGCATTTAAGGAAGGGTGTCTCTTTCTAGAAAGAACGCATCAATTATAGTGTTAACTCTCTTGGAGAAATCAAGTCATTTCATAACAAGACATGAGAATTGTTCAATCATATAAGAGTGGGAATCATACGTTGTGGGAGGAGAATAATAATCAATGTTACATTTCCATTTGAACCATCCTTAGTGGGGAGATAATTCAAAGGGGAGATGCCTCTCAAATAATCTGAGAAGGTGTTTTATGATTTGATGTATATGGACTTTCATTGAAGCAACTTGTGTCAAGGATGTTGATGCGCAAATAAGTATTTATTATTCTTGAGTATTACATTTATCTACTCATTGTAGTCTCTCTCATTTGTATTTCTATACGTACTATAAGAGTTAATTGCCTTGATCTTTTCCGGAGATGCTCTTGCAGGAAAAAGAAGATTGATATAAGATTCAGAGGGAGTCTGACTCTTCTGAGGTAACTTTGGACGAGGAGCTAATAAGATTGATATCAGACTCAGAGGGACTCTGACAGTTCATCTTAAGCAATCTTGGATGATCAACAGGTTGATATCTACTCAATGAGTTCTTCTCTGTGAGAGAAGTTTGAGGTGAAATCCCTTGTTTTCACCCTCTGCGCTGAGGCATGATGGATGTCATGTGTGTGACTCCATATATTTAATGGGCCTGCCCCCTGTATACATCATGAGAAAGTGACAACTTCCAAATGATTATCAGTTGTATTTGTAAGAGTTATTGAAAGGTGACGATCTTACAATAACTTGACCTTCTATTGTGATAAACATCGTGTGATGGCTAAAACAGATCACAATAGATGATTTCCTGCATGGTGGATTAAGTTCCTTAAACAGACCATTGACCTTCTATTTTGATAGGCATCGTGTGATGGCTGAAACAGATCGCAATAAATGATTTCCTGCATGGTGGATTCAGTTCCATAAACAGACCATTGACCTTCTATTGTGATAGACAACGTGTGATGGCTGAAACAGATCACAATAGGTGATTTCCTACATGATGGATTCAGTTCTTTAAACAGACCATTGACTTTCTATTGTGATAGACATTGTGTGATGGCTGAAACAAATCACAATAAATGATACCCTACATTAAGGATACATTACCTATGGAAATTTTTGAGTTATGGTGAATATCATGAGACTTGATATTCTTGGTCAGACCATATCTCTGATATCATATTGAGGTGATATCTAAAACATTCTTCGAGTTATGGTTAATATCATGAGACTTGATATTCTTGGTCAAACCATATCTCTTGATATCACGATGAAGTGATATCTTCTCTCTTAAAAGTAATGGATCTTTTGTGAATTGCATTTTGATTAATTTTTTCTTCCCTAGCTAAGAGGGAATGTTGATGTTTTGTGTAGCTATGGTAAGAGTCATAAGTGTTGACACAGGAGACCACTACACATTTTGTTTGATCATCCTCCCTAGCTAAGAGGGAGTGTTAATGTTTGTAGCTTCAGTCGTATGATCATTAGAATACATATAATATATGTTGATTAATAATAATATAATATATATGTTATATTATTATTATTATTATTATTATTATTAATCATATGAAATTGTTATATTATTCTTAATTAATAATTGATTGATTAAACATTATAAGATTGATTAAATAATAATTAATGGGAAGAAGCATGTCCTTTCTTATAAATAATAATGAATAGACATGTCCCATGAAGGGACATGTCTCTGCTATCCTCATTCTCAATATAAATGAAAGAGAGATTGTCGCATTTGGAAAAACACATGGGACATGTCTCTCCTATTCTCATTCTCAATATAAATGAAAGAGAGATTGTCGCATTTGGAAAAACACATACAACATAGAGTGTTATTACATTTGCAGATATCCTAAAACTTAACATATACATTCACATTAAATATTTATATGATCTAATTATTTTGTGTGTGCACACTTGGGTCTATGCATGTGTGAGAGAGTGCGGGTGTGAGTGCATGAGCATGCAAATATCTAAAAATAGATAAATGCCTTAAGTCCTAATCTGCAATCAAATGCCTTAAGTCCTAACCAAGGTATCAAATTCAAAGCTAATCATAATTATATAATTGAACTAGATCGGTTTAATTATATAATTCATCAAAAATCAAACATTAAAGATCACTCACCAAAAGGCATTGATACTAACATGTTGGTCTAATGTCTTATTGAATGATTGTGTGAAGAATTCTTGCAGGTACAACATTTTCACAACACACTTATGATAAATAGAACTGATTGTGATATTCTTCAAATCTGCCATGATAATCATTGTAGCATTTGTTAAAATAACAACCTTCTGATGAAGTCAAGGAAAGCCTCCTCGAGGCAGATGAATTTTTCGACAATAATGATTCAAATATTTTGAGAGTTCATACTATAATAAAAAACAATCAAAAAGGCATGCTAACATCTAATGGACCACCCCAATTATCATATCCGTCATCTTGTTCAAAGTTTTCATTGTCATTTGTATTTTCCTCATTCCTGTTTGATTTAAGTTTTGCGTATCGCCTGCAAAAAAGCACACCACCTTTAAAATATTCTGCTGTAGTTTGTCATATCAACTTGTCTATATTGATACTGTGGAAAAAGTTATAAGCTATATGTCTCCTAAGCAAATGATTATATCTAGCTAATATTCATAATGATAACACAGGATTTTCAGATATATGTTCTGAATTTTTTCATACTTTAAACAAACTTAACACATTCATCTAATTTCTCAAGAAAATTTTGCAATTTTACAAAATAATACAAAAAAAAAAAAGTGCAGATACCATGAACTGCTCAAGAGAGAGAATAATGTGAAAATACAAAATTAGTTGCCACTAAATGATATAATCAGTTACTAACATTTGTCATAATGAGAAAATAACTCCATTTTCTCCCTGCCAATTGTAAAACATCCTGAAGAGCATCTTTTAATGTAGGTAGATAAATGGCTGCTTGTTTGGACTGCCTAAACTCCTAGGAATAAACCAAAATTGAGGGAATACTGAAACGTCTTCAGTCAACCATTTTCAAGCCTTATCATTGCCCCCATTTGAATAGATATTCTCATCATCCTTTGTATATGGAACTAGCCCATTACATAACCATTGCCAATTATCCTATTGATTTCTTCCAGTCATAGGCTTCTTAAACAACATATACGTGCTTGCAACCTTAACATTTAACCGCACATTAAAGCAGACACAGGTGCCATATTTGAATTATATACTGACCTGGTATCAGCGCATTGACTGCATCAGCAGCCCATGCACATATTGATAAGTGGCAAGACTCTGTAAGGATTCGAAAATCCTTGTCATATGTTGTTAAATATTGAGTTTTGACTTTGTCAATCACACACCATTGAATCTTTATATGTATTAGCATCGCCGACTGTAAAACTCAACTGTAAATCATACAATGTTGAGATCCAAATTCCAATGGTCATTGAACCAAAATACAAATCCAATTCCAGCATGAAATTGCAACAATCTTCAACTTGGCACATTACTAAAACCATGCCCAACAACTGTTAAAATGATAAAGGCATCGTTCTATTTCCATTGTTCATTCTTGATGCCAGCCCTTGGATCAGAGTTGACAGAAATTTCTTAACCAATTAAATCTTCCATAGGGTCCACTCTGCTTCAAAATAAAATAGCATTGTAGCTTGGCTTCCCTTTGAACCTGTTTCGTGAATACAATCATTAACAAAAAACACAAAACTCTTTTAGTTTCATAAATCACCGCTCTCACAATATTTAGTTTGCAAAAAATGAGTCCAATGAATTGTTGCCATCCTCCCCAATAAAGGTTCAAGTCTGTCTCCTCTCTTGGCTCAGAGATGGTGAGCTGAACAAAGACATCTCAGATTTCTCTCAAACTTAACAGAGATTGGGCCTCACAAGGAGATCTTAGTCAAACAAGCTATGATAGTATTTTTTAAGTTCTATAATGATTTGTTGTCATCAATGCACTAGAAAAGTGACAAATCATCCAGCACAGTCAATTGCCCTTGTAATAACCACCCTCAATTTTTTTCAAAGTATCATCAACTGAAATGAAGATGCAAAGCACTTCCTTTCCACTTTATGATCACAATTAATAGAAAGCAGACATTTGAAAGGAAAGCATTAGACAGCAAGCCGGTCAAAACCACTTATTTAGTGGGATGCATATACATTACTAGGAATTAAAATTGCATATTCCACTTGTCTAATGGTGAGAGGGGGCACATCCACTTATTCAGTGGGAAAGCTTATACAATATTGACATATAAAAACAAGCTTCTTTCACTTGTCCAGTGGTGCGCGATTAAAATAAAACCAATTATTCAATGGCGTGAGTATCAGCAATAAATCAAGAATAAACTCACAGGTGATACTATCATCCAGCACAGTGAATAGCCATTGTAATAACCACCCTCAATTTTTTTCAAAGTATTATCAACTGAAATGAAGATGCAAAGCACTTCCTTTCCACTTTATGATCGCCCAGATCCCAAAAAGGCCAAGGTGAGAGCATACGGTGTTCCAGATTACAATTAATAGAAAGCAAACCGCTGAAAGGAAAGCATTAGACAGCAAGCCGATCAAAACCACTTATTTAGTGGAATGCATATACATTACTAGGAAATTAAAATTGCAACTTCCACTTGTCTAATGGTGAGGGGCCACATCCACTTATTAAGTGGGAAAGCTTACATAATATTGAAATGTAAAACCAAGCTGCTTTCACTTGTCTAGTGGTGAGCGATTACAATAAACCACTTATTCAATGGGGTAAGTATAAGCAATAAACCAAGAATAAACTCACTGGTGATACCAACATCCAGTGTTACAATTTAGAATGTATGAAAAAGATGAATTCCAATGCTATGCTCATCCGAAGCATTACAATATTAGCCCATAAGCAATAATATTACTATTTAACTACTGATAAAGGGAAAACATTGCTAACACAAGTGCATATATGAATTTAAACTGCTGAAACACGCCCAAAGATATGACAAATCATGAAACTAATTCACCAAATTGGAAATAACAACATTATACAATGTATGAAATGAGAAGAACACTCATGCGGTTCTGAGATGCCTTGAAAACATGCTGTAACAGTCCAGACAACAGGATAGTCACTGAAAAATCACAACCAATGTACACCTAGCTTGCCAATAACAAACAAAGTTGCAAACAACTCCCAGCGCATTCAAACTTCATCCATACACCCAAAAAGAGTACAAATCAGTCCACAAAATGTTTTTAGACATCTGCAAATCTGTTATACATTGGAAAAAGTGCTGTGACAGATCTAGGCAGAAAGACAACACTCTAGAAAGTTTATCAACACGTGTGGAAGCACATGCAAGCTTGTACTTCATTCAAACACTCCAAAAATCACTTCAAACAAGTCGCAACATGAAATACCAATAGATATAATAGCCTGATATACAAATCAAACATGTTAGAGCATGCATATTAGTTGCATTAGGCACACTTGCATATGTTGCTTTAATTAATTATGCACGTGCTAGAGAATATTCACATGCATATTATTATGCATAATTAAAGCACATGTTTGCACATTCATTCTCTAGCTTAAGTTCACTTAGTGAGTCTAAATTTAGCTTAGTCTAGTTTTAGTTAGGCTCTATGATGTGTTTTGTCCTGCTTTGTTTGTCTTGGTTTTCTGTGTGCTTTTTTGTGGTTTGTTTTTCTTGTTCTTTCCTGCCATTTAAACCCATTCGTGTTTGATCCTTTGTAATCCCCCCAACTGGGGGGAATCTGTCCTTCCAACCCAAGGCTCATTAATTCATCTGTGTATGGAGGAAATTAAACCCAAGAAGGGTGATGGATTGTCGAAAACGAAACGTATTGCACAAGGTGATTCGAAGTCTAGTTGTGGAGATTCACAGAAACCTTCATACAAATCCGTTCTCTTGGCGGAGGAAGATCAAGTTGAGTGCCCTCCGTCTTCTGGTTTTAATGGAGGAATCATGGCCTTCGGTGGAATGTAATCCGGAGGATAATTGGGGACCGCGGGAGATGGACTACAAAATGGAAGCACGTCGCCATTGGAGACCCTAGAGGGGGAGAAAACGGTAAGGACACTTCTTCATCTTTGAGGGTGCTTTCTCTTACTCTGAATGAGGAAATGATTAAAGCCATTAAAAGTGAACAAAATAGACTTAAGAATGTCTCTGACTTTTTTGCTTGTGTGGACCCTAATTCTTTACCGTCAGGGAAATTTTTTTATGAATGGGTTAACAATGTTTGTGTGAAAAAGTTGGGAATCTACGTAATTTTTTGCAGAATGATGCACAAAGGTTTGTTCATTGTGGCTTTTAAATCCTGCGGCATGCAAGACAGTCCTAAAGGAAGGTTTTTGGAATGTCGGGCAATCTTTATTTCGTTCCTTCCCATGGTCACCCAAAGGAGACATGGAGAAAGTTGTGACAAGGTCCACTCCCAATTGACTTGAAATTAAGAATGTGTCGGCAGAGTGTTGGTCCTTCCTGCCTCACATTTTGAAACTGTTGGGTAACATTCTTCATATTGAAGAATCAAGGGTTACCCTCCCCCATTTGAATGCAAGGGTTCTTATTGCACTTACCCTAAAATTGATATTCCAGGTAAAATTGCCCTAGAATTTGATGAAGAAGTGTTTTGTTGAGACATTGAAGTTTGGGGAAATTTGAATGCATGTTTCCAGTGTAAGAGGAATGGTCACAATCGAAGAGAATGCCCTTTATTAAAAAAAGAAACGTGAAAATGAATCTTTTAATAGTGTACAAAATAATGAATCTATTTGCGACCCACGTCACCTTAACAATAACACTACTCAGAATGTTAAGTGTCGGACATTGAAATTCCACAAGATAAGGTTAGTGGGGAAGTTATGAATTCTTGTGAGAGAGAATATTATTAGTAACTGTAAAATATCTCTTGTCAATCCTTTATTTGACGAGGATTTAAATGTGGTTCCTGCTCGGGATTTTTGTCTGAACCAAGAGGAAGCATCTAAGGAAACCCCCAATGGAAGAGATGCTCAGGGAAGGCGTAATGCACAACAACTGGCATTAACCACTATTAATGAAAAAGTTGAGGAAGCTAGTAATAATAAGGCCTGTAATCATATGAAACAGAGTTCTAACGAAGAACCTACAAATATGGAGGTTTGTACTGGCAAGGAGATTGTTGTATTTAAAAATATTATGGAATTGGCTCCAAAAGATGATGGCTCCCCACCCTTTGTGGAAGTGAAAAAAGAAAAAAAGAAAAACTTCTGATAGAGCATCGCTCTCACAAAATAATTTTGATAAGCCATACTCAAAAAAGAATGGTGAGATGCCAGAATGTTTCAATAGGCTGATTGTTAAGGACTGGTGCAACAAACTCAAGGAGAAGTACATTATCTGTCTCCAAGAAGTCAAAGTCTGTCGGCTGCCATGCCCACAATATATTTAAATCCATTTGGAGCCAAGCTAGAAGTTTCAGCATTGATCATTAGAGGTAAAAGAGGGTATGCAATTTTGGTTGGCCCAAGAGGGGCTGATATGATTATCCAGAATGGTGTTTTACCATGTAATAGGGTGTGTTGGATCATTTTGAAATATCAAGAGGTTAGAGTGGGTATAAGCAATATTTATAACTCTTGTTAATGTTTTCAGATTCTAACAAGGAACATACAATCAATAGAGGTCTTCCAAGAGCTAAGCACAAGGTATGAATAGATAAACACAAAGAAGGATAGATAATACCAGGAAATCAGACTAAGGTAATGTCTTCAAGCTCCACAATGTGTCTTCTTTCAATGTTGAAATAGCCCACCTAGGGCTTATCCTATTCTGATCCAATATTGTAAATAACTAGCGCTCAAATCTAAATATAACCAATGCTTAGATTGATTCCGATCAGCATATATGCTGTCATGGTATGCTCACAATGTCACCAATCTGCCCTGATTTGGCCTTCTACTAAATCTGCCCTTGTAGCTTTGATATGTTTAGTATTGATCCATGTTATGTACCTATGATGTCGGTCAACTTTGCTAAGTCTAGCTGATCACAAATTGGTCTGATCTTGATGCCTTAAGTTCGTTGTTGCAAGCATGATGTTGCTCATCCGAATGCTTGATCGAACTCTTGAATTTACTCACAATATTCGCTTATGCAAGGTGCGAATTATCCTAAATATAATTCGTTGATTTGCAATTTGCTCCTTTAATGAATTCGCTGAGGCTTCCAATGTTGGTCTAATTCCATAATGCAAGAAAACAAATTCGCTGCTAGTTGCTTGACCAAATCGCTCATCCATCCAAGGTCAAATTCGCTGCTTCAAGAATCAATGCCAAGTAGAAAGCAATGTTTGAATCTACTCCGTAAATTTGCTCATCCAAAGATCTTGCTGAAGGAAGAAGGCAACGTTATGTTTTTGGTTGCTTCTTACCTTCTCCAAGTCTGTTAATGTTTGTAGCTTCAGTCGTATGATCATTTAGAATACATATAATATAAGTTGATTAATAATAATATATATTATATTATTATTAATCATATGAGATTTAACATTCAATATTAAATCTATTATTCTAAATTAATAATTGATTGATGAAACATTATAAGATTAATTAAATTATATTGAATAGACATGTCCCTTCAAGGGACATGTCTCTCCTAGTCTCCTTCCCAATATAAAAGAAAGATAGATTGTTGCATTTGGAAAACACATACCATATACAATCTAGGTAGTGCTATTACATTTGTAACTATCCTAAAACTTAACATGGTATCAGACCCACTCGATCTTAGGGATCATTTAGAGGACCGAAATTGAAAGAGAAATGGCTCGTTGGTAAGCCCGAAGTTGTGAACATTTGTAGCACAGGCGGTGCGGCAGCTTCTCCTAAAGAAAGGATAAGGGAAAATCATCGCAGAAGGGAATAAGCCAGAGAGAAACATCGTCCATCATTGGAAGGCGCCTTCAATTCCCTTACCATTGACCAGCATATAAAATTAATGAAGTCAAAGTCTGGACATTAGTTGTGAACGTCAGAAGTTCGACATAACACTGAAAGTATTGATAAAATTTCCTCTTGCGTTTTGGAGTATGCAAGTTTGGAAGTCAAGACATGGGCTCCAAAACGGGTGGATAGAATAATCAATAGCAATAGATATCAAGGTCTGGCCTAGGCTCAAGAAAGGGTGGATAGAATAATCAATAACAACAGATATCAAGCTCTGGCCTTGGCTCGATCAAATCCTAAGTCAGGACAGAGATAATGTTGAGCTCCCAAGTATTGAGGAAGACATGTTTGAATAACATTGGGATTAAACCAGTCAGTTGTATCAACGACAAAATATCTACACTATGCAAGTGATCACATGTTGGATTGTCCCCAGTGTGGAGCATGAATGCAAGCGAGCACTTCAAAGCGATGGATATAGGCTCAAGCTCTGTGGTGTTGGAAGTTGTGAAGTTAGTGGAAGGCATGATGATATGGCATACAATTTATTTCCAGATAAGGTGAGACGTATCACTCCCTCCCTACGGTTTACGAAAATCTACGGAAGACTGAAGTTATGAGTTCGTGAACGAGTCACTTTCCTCTTTACATTCACGACAATCCTCAAAGTTTAATTTGATCACAGAGGTTAGAAATAATGCTTCGATCAAAGTGCTGGATGGAAAACACAAACACAGAGTTGACGTTCGTCCTTCCTCGGGGTTAAGTCAGGTACAAAATATTGAACAATTGATCTGTGCGCTCCAGTGTGGAATCATGGGAGAGACAATCGACGCCTGTTAAACACATTCATTGTCTCTGATGAATAGCACGGGGATGTATGTGGTAGGAGTCAGTGGTCAGTGGCAACGTGTTGGTTAGCACCAGGCGATACACAATCCAAGGAATGGTGAAATATTCTTCTGACAAACCCACAAGCGGGTTGCTAATGATGTGCAGGCAGGATGGTCAACAACAACCTTGAACACTAATCCATAGTGTGTATAGGAAATGTGGAATATGATTTTTGTGTTAACAGATAAAATGAGCCGTATTTGGAAGGAGACGACATGTTGAAATTATACCTTGGAATATGATTTATGATTGTGTTCAGTAGCAAGGCGGAAAAACTTCCTTGTCATCGTGACTTCCCAACGTTCTTCCTGGAGGTTCCATAATAGCACAAGCATAATTTTGTAGATGTAACTATCAATACAGAGCACGATAATTCTTTGTTAATGTGAAATTGTCATTCATTAGAATAACTATGGTCTGAAGGCAGGGAGATAATTGTCAAGCATTATGCTCAACCAGTTACAACGGCTATGACTCTAGAGGATTGTACATGCGAAGAGTGGAAGTTATACATATTGAAGTATTGAAGTATTCACACCATGTGCCAACTGTTATAGAGATGAAGTTACATACCATTGGAGCGCGATGATGAGCACAATTTGTTCGACATAATGCCTTAAAGAAATGCAAATACATATTGTTTGTAAAGGATGTGATCTTTGTGTGCAAAGACAATAGTAAATATAAATGTGAATCATGGATGGAGGATTTGTACTCGATATTACCATTGGGCCTCTAATGGTTGGTGCATTACAATGTGTGACCAAGTTACCTTTGGATGCACATTTGATGAGCCTGAACGTCGTGTTCCAAACTTTGTCTTGAGGCTGGTGTAGACATTGTTAGCGTACACAGTGAACAATCCTCTACTATCCATTTTTTGCATCTCACTATGAATCAAGTAAAGAGTATTGGAGGTAAAGCTCAAGTCGTTCCAAACTCAGGACCTCTGCTGAGTTGTATAGAATATGTCCTGGATGTGGTAGCCCTGATCTTAATCGTGTCATTCAATCTTTGCTTTGATGGGCAAAGCTTTATATAAAGTCAAGTTTTTGACGGATCATTGAATCAATGGCTTGGGAAGTTTGCACTCTAAGAGGGCATACTCACGATGTATCTTATGTTGCACGCCAAGACATTATTGTTTCAGATTTTGTAGATAATAGTATCTGAGTGTGGGTTATGTCCAAGCATACTTGAGTTCAAACCTTTTGTAGAAAGCATGATCGGTTCTGGTTTGTTTCTACACATCTACAAGTGAATCTTTTGGCAACTGGTCACCAACAAAAGGTAAGTTCAATGAAGCATTGAAGCTATTTTTGAACTCTTTGCACATAATTCCAGTTATTGTAGTCGACACAAGAGAGGAAATTGATTTGATTAGAATTCTCAAAGAATATGTTCATGGTGTTCGAATGGAGGTCAAGAGAAAACAATCCAGACCTGATTGCATTTTTAGAGCAAGATATCTTCCATGATTGAAGTATGCGAAAAAGGTATACTTCTGTGACAGAGGGAGTAGCTAGAGAATCTGCATCAGTTGACACACGAGGATCTTGATTTAGAGGGAGTCAAATAGTTCATCTAAAAGCAACCTTGGATGAGGAGGTCAGGAGGTTGTTGCAAGACCTCAAAATTTAAAGGGAGCATCTAGAAGATCTGCTTCATTTTGATCTCCAAGGAATTTGGTCATATTGGTTCAGAGGGAGTCAACAACGGAGATGGTTTTAACAATCATAGGACTATGGTTCAAATGCCTTTATGCTAACTCCTACGTCATGATATTCCTGGATGACTTGGGGTTCACCAAGAGTGATGCAAACTATATAAGAGATATAGTACATAAGTATGCTATTCAAGGTACCTTATCACTATAGAACAGATGGATGATATTTTCACCAAGTTTCTTGCTAGAGAAAAGGTTGTGTACTTTCAAGATAAACGTGGTATATAAGGAGAATGTAATGTTCTCGAGCATATTATATCCTTCATATCACGAGTTATGTGATATGAGGTACCACAAGTTATGTGATACTCTGTATCACGAGTTAGGTGATACTTTATATCACAAGTTATGTGATATGTGATACTTTGTATCACGAGTTAGGTGATACTTTATATGACGAGTTATGTGATATGTGATACTCTGTATCACGAGTTAGATGATACTTCATATCACAAGTTATGTGATGTATGATTCTCTGTATCACGAGTTAGGTGATACTTCATATCACAAGTGATGTGATATGTGACACACTGTATCATGATTTAGGTGATACTTTATATGACTTGTTATGTGATATGTGATACTCTATATCACGAGTTAGGTGATACTTCATATCACGAGTTATGTGATATGTGATACCTTGTATCACAAGTTAATTGATAATTCATATCACGAGTTATGTGATATGTGATTTCTTAGCATCCATATGGATCATATTAGGATCCTTCTGAACTTAGTATTACATATTGATTGGACTGTATGAGACATGTCACGTAGTGACATGTCTCTA
>MU227515.1:1108445-1128259 GCA_018584345.1 Thuja plicata
AGTTACAAAAGGATGCTAAGAAGAAGATTGAAGAAACCTTGAATAGTGCATTAGAACAAATGAAGAATGAGGCTGACAACTACAAGAACAAGTATCTAGAACTAGAGAAATACAATCAGATTATAAAAGGTGAACTTGTTGAGGCAAAGAAACGCATTGAGAAACTTCACACCAGCAGTGATTTGATCGATGAACAAAGAGACAGACAGAAACCTAAAGGTGATATGACTAGTATTGGCTTCAATGAAGCTGAATGCTCAAAGAATCAGGAAGAGAAATCTGATGCAAAGATTGATGTTGAAAAACCTACTATTGAAGAACCTAGAAAGCAGATCAGACCTTTCAAAGGTAGATGCTTTGGTTGTAACAAGTTTGGACACATGAAAAGAGACTGCAGAGGTAATACCCCTTTTAAGACCTTTTCTGGCTATTGTTTTAATTGTAATGGATATGGGCACAAGAAAGCAGAACGCAGGAAACCTAATCAATCTGGATATAGACAAAACAATGGAAGAGAACCTACAGTGAAACGCTAGAAATGTAGTAAGATTGGACATTGCGAAGTATTGTAAGCTGCAAGTAAATCAGGAAAGAAGACCTCCTATATGTTACAAATGCAATAATCCAGGTCATATAGCGAAGTTTTGCAGGTATAATGGAGCAAACAACAGAAGAGTACCACCTCCTATGAATACACAGAAGAATGGAAGTGATATTGGTAAAAGTGTTGCAGATTTGAAGAATGATTTTGACAGTTGTTTTAAGAAAGCAGAAGATAACAGCAGTGGTAAGATATGGAAGATCAAAGAAACAAGTGAGACAAAGGTTCAGGGTGAGACAGTAGATGCTACTGGATCTTCGCCTGATGTTAGTAAAACTGAATCGACCTAATTGGCCGATCATGGCCTTAGGGGGAGCATTGGATAAAGACATCAGAATATATTCCGCCCCGAAACTTGTGGATTGAGCTCATGCGAGCTTAGGTATGAACATGGCCGACATCATTGAGTATACAGTTAAGAGCGCAACATCAGACGATGCATATATTTTGATCACGAGATCTACAGCCGAATGGACAGTATTGGGTAAAGTAAACTTTTATAACTTAAACATTGTATAAAGCACCATATGAAGATCTATTTCCT
Organism: Thuja plicata; assembly: GCA_018584345.1. Lineage (NCBI taxonomy): Eukaryota > Viridiplantae > Streptophyta > Pinopsida > Cupressales > Cupressaceae > Thuja > Thuja plicata. The sequence continues at coordinate 1,109,591 of MU227515.1, forward strand.
TACCATTTGACGAAGAGCAAACTAAGGAGATCATAGAGCAGAGAGATTCAGTCTATCCTACATTTGCCCTATGTGATTGATTGAAGCGAAAACTCGGAATTCAACGTGAAAGAGGTATTTACATCATCTAGCTATGGATGCACCTGTTATTTATGATGTTGTAGATCAACCTAGGTATAAGTTCAAGAAACATCCGTTCAAGTCTTGTGAAGAAGACCCCGAAGGAGCATTTTCCCGGACACCCTACAGAGTTTTACACAGAAGATATTAGGGCTTACATTCATTGAAAGTATGATATACTAGGCACTGATGATATTTGTACTGAGATGGAATATATGACTGATAAAGGAATCATGAGAGATGAGTTCAAACACATTGATCAGTTAAGTATTATGAAAATTCTGGATTTGTATGAATTCGACGAAGAAGAGTGGTGCAAGATATTATTGAGCAGAGTACATCATCAATTCATTTGGATAGGTGAGCAGTCTGTGAAGATTTGCAATGATTTAATTCATGAGATTACTAGGTTGGATAATACAGGAATCATTCCTGTTGCAGAAAAGCATGTGAAGAAGCAAGTCAAAACCCTAACACACTCTAAATGGGACAAGCGAGCAATGACTGTGAATGACATCTTTCAACAAGATGTGAGACTAATTGCTATGATACTTGGATATAAATTCTACTTCAGCTGTAGACCTAACTCGGTATCTGCAGGAGTCATCATGATGGCATGGAGAATGGTAAAAGAAAATGTAAAATATAACCTATGTGAAGTATTGGCACAACAATTTCTTGAGAATGTAAAAATGGTAAAGAAAGACAGAACGAAGACCTTCAGATTTGGGTCACTATTGGTACATATGTTTATCCACATTGAACACAAATTCCCAGGTATGCACCCTAGTGGTTGGAAATCAGGGATACCTACTGGTATTCAAATCACATAGAGTTACAAAAGACAGAATAGAACATGGGTCGATGGTGAATTATTTGGAATGATCAAAACCCTTCAAAGGCAGATGAAAGACAAATATAGGATACCTGATGACATAGTTGAGAAATACAAGGATACAATCTATTTCATGGTTGAAACTGATTGTGTATGCTTTGAGGCAGTCACACCAAGGAAGAAATGGTGTTATCCTATGGGATATGAGGTAAGTTCAGAGGTACTTACTATGCAAGTTGAACATGTTCTTGCATCTGAGATTGATACATCAGAAGAAAGATGGGGAACCTATGAAGAGAAATTTGCTAAGGTAAAAGAGGAACAGACTAGAGGTCTGAGGAAAAGGAAAATTGATAACCTTGTGCATGAGTGTGGTGTAAAGGCGGGACTAATAGAGGAAGAATTGAAAGAAGTGAAAAGGAAAATGGATGAGCTATCTTCTGGATTGGCAAGTGCTAGTACTGCAGCCCTTCCTACTCCTGAAGTAGTAATGGTAGACAGTCCACCTCCTCCATCACAGCAGACATCACAAGCAGAGAAGATTACTCCTAGAGTAAACACCAGATCTAGCAGGCAAACATCACCTATGGAACCATGTATTGTAAGAGAAGAGAAGAAAACTGAAACTGAGAAGCACATATGGAAGCCTGACATGAAGATGATTGAGAAGAGAACTATTGAGCAAGGAAAGCTAGTTACAGTAAACAGATACTATGAAAGGTATGGTGAAGCAGACAAACTTAAGATTGAAGATATTGTGGTTAATCACTTACTTGCTTTCAAGAAGACACTATTGGAAATTGAGGGAAGTGTACCTGAAGATCTATATGGAAGATTGGAGACAAGGAAACAGTTAGCACAGATTGAGGATGAAACAATCAGAAATCAGGAAATTGACAACATGCTACCTGTGATATCTTTACAAGAAAGTCCATCTCTTGGGACTTGAGCATTTTGAAAACCACTACTGCAAATGCTAAGAGTTGCATTGGACATGGAAGAAAGCTATTCAGTTACTGCATGAATCCTATTAGGCATGTTCAGAACATTGAAGACATCATTGCCAAGGAAAGGGCAACTTTGAATAATATGATGGACAGTTGTGAGACGATTTCACAATCTGTAACAGAATTGGACAAGGAAGTAACAAGAATATTGGCAAAACTGGATATACTGGATAATGAGAAAGGGAGAATACTGACTAGATTCAATTTGTTGAAGAATTTAATCACTCCTAAGCTATCCATAATTGAAGCACACTATCAGACTTGGAGAAGACAGCAGATGCATTGACTAACTCTATGCCTACAGAGTTGAAAGAAGCAGAGACTGCATCATTTGCATTGAATGGACTAATTCATGTTAGTCAACTGTTACTGAGTCATGGGGTACAGAAGTGAAGATCTTGGAAGATTCCTTTCAAGATGTTGTGAAACTGGTGAGCAAGCACTGATTTTATTACTTTGTATGCACCTTTGTCATTGTTGTCAAAGGGGGAGAAGAGAAGAAAAATGAATAAGAGAAGAAGAGTAAAATAAATAAAGAGAAGGAGAAAATGAATAAGAGAAGAACTGAAAAAAAAAATAGAGAAAGGAGAGACAATTTTGTTGGAACACTTAGTCATTTTTTTTTGTTTTGTTAAGTGTTGCCATCAATGCCAAAGGGAGAGATTGTCGGCAAGTGATCTATTTTGCATGGTGAGATTCACTTTTTGGTTGTCATTTATGGCAACACATCTAGGTTACAGATCGATTCCTATGAAGTTGAGTTTTGATGACTTTGAAATCGACTAAGTACAGAAGCAGAGTTACAGAGATATTTTGGGTATCGAAGATCGAGATCGATGAATTAGGGCAAGCGAGCTTAGAGGAAGATAGTATGAGGTATATGTGACCTCCACCTAAGATCGATTTTGTTTTTGTAAAGTTTAAAACAAGTTAGAGAGATTTGAAGACAGACATACAAACAGCAACAGAACAATGATACAGAGCAGTTGGACAGAAGCGATGATTCAGAGAGTATGACATGGACTCCAGGCAATCGGAGTTGGATTATGGTTGTTGATAACCTACACTTTAATTATGTAAGAGCGTCGACTTTGCATTTGATATTTGTTTTATTAAATGTATTTTGTATTGAGAGCCGACTATCTAATATTTGGTTAAAAGAGCCGACTTAGTTAAGAGATAAGATATATATATGGAGAACTTTTTGTTGAGCGAAAAGATGGCTGGATGTGAGATGATTGGATAGATGATATGACATGCGAATTGCAGAGCAGAGGATGACAGAGATCATTGATCATCATCTAACAGGTAAAAGTTCCAAACTCTGAGCATTACAGCATGATTTATCATCTAGGTTTGCAATTGCTTGTAGGCAAGCAATTCTAGGAAGAGTGAAGTGTCATGTCCCCCATTTTTTCTTTTAGACTGTGGGAATCGGGTATAGCACCCCCTATAAACTGTAGTGCACCTGGTAAAACTTTTAACACAGTTGATGATGCTGGTCCGGCACGTCCTCCAGTACCACATGGGGTGGGGGGAGACTGGACCTCGTGACCTTGTGCTTTACCACAGGAAGCTCTTGCCAATCGAGCCATGCCCCCAGCCCTGTCATGTCCCCTTTTCAGCTTAAAATAATTAATAATTATTTTTTTAAGTTAGGCCCATTCACTTTTATTTTTGGGGCAACTTAAATAATATTACTTTAATAAACTTAAAAAAAAAAATATTTTAATAAACTAAAAAAAACGTGTTATTTCTAATATTTAAATATAAAAAGTATTTTTAATACTTGGAAGGAACATTTAAAAATTAAAATTAAAAAAAGGAGGGTTCAAAAGAAGCACTTTTCTTATTTCTTGATGAGTCAAGTTATGCTCGTTGCATCCAATTTTCAGATTTGAGCAGTTTGTACAATCTAAGATATCCGAAAACAAAAACCCAGACTCAACACCCAACCTTGCCACTTTGCAAGAGTGTTAATATGGTCCCAATTGGAGGAATTTGCAATCAATTTGGTTATACTGGCTTCCTATACCCAAAAGCCCCAAATCACTCCTCAAAACCCCTAAAAACTAGGACTCTCTCAATCTCGACCCTCCAAGCACTTTCTCAAACATCCAATGATGGATTCACCTTCCCCTTGACATGTGGGAACATAATCAATCATAAAACATAGCCCTCCAATGGCTAGAATCCCTGCCGTTACACCCTTGCACCCATTTTAGTGCTCTTCCAACACCACAACTAGATGATCATCACCCAAAACTTCACTTCTCCTGCAACCTAAGGTTAGATTCATATGATACAAGTCAAATCATGATCATTCCATGAGAAACAACAAAGAAACATTCATGGAATGATCATTTATCCTCCATAGTGCTCAAAATACTCAAGAAATCTCAGAATTTGAAGCTCTGTAGGCAAACAAGTAAATGACTAACCCAATAAGGAATCTCAGAACATTAGAATTGATTCAAACAGTGTTTATTGATGTTCTTCAATCATTAGAAAAGCATAGATAATAAAAACAACTCAAAATACCATGAAAAATTCACAAAAATTAGAGATACTATTGCATTTCTAAGTACAGTCTGTACATTCACCTTCTACTCCGTACTATCCTTTCTCCATAGGCTTTCTAGATGTTACATATATGGTGATACAAGTTCTCCAAACCGATTGTAATCAATTGGAATGCCTTGGAATACCAAACGACCCTTCATCTTGCTTTCCCTCCAAACAACTACTAACCGTTAGAATTCAAAAATTTGAATTTCTAACCTTTGTTTTATTACTTTATTTGTATTTTAGCTTATCAAACTTTTATCTAGATTCATCCTAGGATCTATTTACCCTATCTAGGACCCTCTCACCTATTTAGATCCCATATAGGCACTATTGGCCCTGTTGGTAGGCATTTTTGTGAATACCATTTTAAGCTTTTTGCAGAGCTTCAACCTTCTTTCATGGCGGAAATCTTCAAGTTGCAAAGGGTTTTGCTCTTTATGTCGCGTGAGAAGGTTGTAGAGGGACGAGGAAGTCATGTTATATTGCCTTTGGTTTGTCTCTGCGCAGTCAGAAAGGGTTGGAAACAATCAGAGAGTCCATGGCGCCTTCGCTGGTCTGTATTTTGTTTTGAGGCCCTCTAGGTCCTATTTTCCCACATTGGCGGTGCAGAGAAAGAACCTAATACTCTTATATCCAAACCCGCAATGGTTAAGTGTCGAAAGGCACGCAACTTTTTGGCCAGCGGTTAGTGGCAGCCAACTGGCGGACATGGAGGCAATTTTGTGGGCCCATATAGAGATGACGTGGCAGAAGGTTCCACGTGGTGACAGGTGTCGGTAGGGCGTTATGGCACGATCGGAGTCACGACAAGTCAAGTCAGATCGCGGCTTTGCGACTATGCGACATGTGGCGAGGTCGGCCAAGTAGGATGGTGAGGTGGCAGAGGTCCAAGTGAATCAGAGGGTGACACGTGGCAGATTGTGGGTTCGAGCTGAGACGAAGGGAAGGTTAAGGTTCTGACAGATCTAAATGAATACAGTCGGCGTGTTTCCTTGATCAGAAGGTGCAAACTTTTTATCCTTCGCGGGTTTACGCTTTTGCGACGCGTGGCAGTTGGTGGGACATGGTGGTGGCTGCGGTTAAGATAAGCATCGTGCAGATCACAGAAGATCTAACGGTGGGCGCATTGCCTGGAAAGGAAGTTGATCGATTTTTATTCATCGAGGCATCCACCTGCTTGCCACGTCGCATCTCAGACCTTGGTCAGCGTTGAAAGGCAGGTTAAAGGTAAAGCAGATATGGTTTGATTGTGCGGTGGGCGTTAAGCCTTAAACAAAAGTTGATCGAAGGATATTCATTGCAGGTTCACGACCATGCAACACATGGAAGGTGATCAGAGCTAAGGCAGGGTGAAAGGCAGATCAGGTTGAGTTTGGTCAGACGGTTGTCATTTTCCCTTGATCGCAAGATGTGGTGAAGTTATTGATCGAGGAATCGGGACCGTCTACCACGTCGCATCTTAGATTCAGGTCAGCGTTGAAAAGAAGGATAAGAATCAGACGGATTTGATCCAATCTTGTGGTTGGCGTGTTGCCTCAGAGGAAAGTTGTACGGGAGATATTGTTAGAGGCATCGCGACAGAGCGACGTGTGTCCAGATCAGATCGTCGTTCCCAGGTATTTAAAGATTGATCAACGGTGATGTTTTAAAGTTGCATAAAGGTTTTAATCTCAACCGTCGGTGGTATATTTTGCGCCACCTGTAGCCGTTGAAATTGGATTTTCAAATATTTAAAATCTTTCTGAGGGTTTCCAAGCGATGGTGTTGCTTTCCAAGTTGCAGAGATATTAAATGGATCGATCTGATCTTATGGGTTGAGTTTATGAGGCTATAGGGTGCTGAAAGGATAATCTTCTGTTGACTGTAGTTTCATTTTGTCGTATGGTGGTGACTTAGGGTTTTCTACTCAGATTTGTATATTTTCTGAAACCCTAATTAGCTTCCTATCATTTCTCCCATTAATATTGGCTATTTTCCCAAGTCAAGTGGTTATACAGATCAATTTCTTTTTCAGATCTTTTGAAGAAAGATCCAATCGGTTGAGGAAAGAAGATAAGTGCATATCAGATATGGAAGGACAAATGTCAATAAGATATCATTTTTAGGGTTTCCTTCTTTAAGTATTTTTCTTTTCTCTATTGTGGGGTGCCAGATCCTTTGCAAAGCAGGGCAGGTTCCAAGTGTGGTTCCTCTGTAAATATTTATTCCTTTTCTCTGCATATAGGGTGTTCTTAATCTCTTTCTGGTTCTAGAGAAGAAAATCATTGTAATAGCAGGTTTTATGAATGAAATTCCAGTATGGTTGTTATGTTATCAAGTTGTCTCCATTTTGTTTCCTGAATCATAGAGACTAAGGCATCAAGGGTGTTTTGGTTTTGTCCATTGTTGATTAGCAATGGAGTTATTTAGAGGATAACTGTGATAGGGGATTTGTCTTCAGATGTGTATGAGTTTGGATATCAAGGATATGTCAGACTGGTCTTTCAGTGGATGTTGATTAATCAACTGTCTATTCCAGGGTCTCTTCCAAGGGGAGTGTTAAATACTTTGACTAGGTAGTTGCATATTTGAATACACAGGTGGATCCACAAGTAGAGCTTGACTAGTGGGGTATGTTTGATGTAAGGCATTAGACATATTAGACTGTGTTGTCTTCTTTATTTGTAATCTATTTTTGCATTGTTATGTTTGACTCTGTTGCCCATTGGATAAGGCACTGGTCTATGAGAGATCTGAGGTATTTCAGAGATCCATTAATCCAAAACATAAATGAAAATCCTTTCCCTTTCATGTTGATAGGAAGAGTTAGAGTAGTTCTAGTTTTCAAACATACTTTATGCAAGTGGTATACTACATAAGATTTGGTAAAACATTGAGGTACATGTTACCTATATTATACCCGCCTGAAAGCTATTCCACAGTTATATGTCTGCAAGCTATTGTTTGTCACAAAGGGTTATGTGTGTGCAGATTACGTATACCCGCCTGAGTGTTGTGGAACTCAAAGTGTAGAAGGTCTTTGAACCTTGTCAATTGGACTTGTTTCTTGTCTCCTTTCAGTTGAGGGTATTGAGTTTGTGTCCTAGGTTTGTAATCCCACAGTCTGGTCTCAGAATCTCATTTAGGAAAGGAGATTGCAAGAAAAAGCTCCAACAAGCCCCCCTTACAAACATTTTGGTCCTAGGGTCATTATCAGGACCCTTAGAACTTTTCACCTTGATATTGAATTGATCATTACAAATGGCCATGATTGGCCTCAAAACATTCCAATTCACCTTGATGGATGTTCTGGAATCTCCCTTCAAATCTTGTTCCCTTAGGTGTTCAAATGTCCTTCTAGGTGGCCCTGCACCATACCTCACCTGTACAAAAATTATTCTTCAAACGTGGTGAACTTCTTTTTGGAGATATTTATTGCTGATTTGGAAGGTGCCAATTGTGAGAACAGTTCATACATTCTTATTTTGCACTTTGAGATCTGATTTGTGTTTCCAAGGTCTGCTAGGCATTACCTCAGCAGCAAGGAGAGTTAAAAGTAGTTTGTTTGGTCATTGTAAGCTCCTACCGCAGCAGTACAGATTTTGTACCAATCCATACAACCCTTAACCTAGTAGAATTGGCCAGCTGTAACACTCCAATAAGGTCTACATGAGTTCAAAACTGTGATTTCAGATCTGATTTTGGTTATAGAACAATTTGCAATTTGTAATCATTGCGAAAATCAATAAAATCAGACTTTGAGGGTTTCCAAATTTATTTTTTAATCTGATCTGAGCATTTGAAAGTGACCTGGGGTTTGTACCACCCATTAAATCAAAATTTGGTCCAGATTTGACTTATTAAGTGTTTGAGCATCTGATCAAGTATTTTCCATCATTATTTTCAAATTTCAATTTGCCATTTCAGTTTTTATTTTGTTACAAAAAAATCAGAAAATACAAAAAAAAATGAATAAAACCATAAAAAATAGCAAGGGCACAGTAATAGATAACCTCAGGTTCGTTTTGCATTGACCTAGAGGAAATCACAAAGCAACTTGGAGATCTTCTCACAGGCCACTTTAGAGAGAGCCCAACATAGAAACGATAGACATGAGTCATGGCAAACACTTTGAACCAACAAAGGAAAGAGGCTCAATGATTCAATAAACAATCCTTTTCTCCGTACATTTCCCTTTCCCTATTCATTTCCAAGAAAATTTTGGAAGTCAATCAGGCAACAAAAGCATGCTTTTTCAATTGCATTTAATCTTAGCTCATTGCAACTTAGAACCCAAAGCTTTGCAAAAAGTGTCAAGACAAGCCATGGCTTCATAACAAGAAGCTTCGTTTTCAGCCAAGGTAAGAAAAGAATCGTCTATAGCATAACAATTCAAACATTATCTATTCAAGTTAAGGAGAGAGATTCCCCTTGCAAAGCCTTCATTTGCTCTATTCACATAAAAAGAAAGCTTTCATAAACAGAATATAAAGGGATGGGGCACATGGACAGCTTTGTTTGATAGAGAAAAAAAGCCCAAAGATTTCAAATTTCAGCCCTTGATGAAAAGACAAGCCAATGCATCAGCAAAGAAACTTTGAACCACAAAGAGAAAGCTATCTCCAAACCCTAATACTTGAGCATTTCCACAATGAATGGCCACTGAATGCAACATAAACCTCATGAGTCAATAGAAGTACACTGCCAGGAGGCTTAATCTTTTTCCATTCCTTCCCAAACAGTAATTAGATTATTTAAAATATATCTATTTTTTGTAGGCCCTATTTGTTCTAGCCTAACAATCACAAGAAGACAAAGACAAACAAAATGCAAGAGCTTTAATCAAGATTTTATAGGAGTCATTCAACAAACTGATGGATCTCCAACTAATAATGAGATTTGAATTCCCAAACTTTTGAATAAGTTGATAAGACCTTGGTATACGATATTTTAACTTGGCAATTTGTTTGACCAATTTGTAGAATGTAGAAGTTCTTTTATATACAAAATTCTTTAAAACAAATATTTTAAAGTTATTTTGGTTACAGTAAGTACTAATAGTAATATTAATGACCAATGATTAGTTTTTTATTAAGTCAAAGTGTGCCATTAAAAGTTAGTAAATCTAGAGTCCTAGAAGAAAGCTATGAAATATGTTAATATCATTTTAATATATACTACAAAGGCAAATCGAATTCCATCTTTCCTGTTACAAGAAACAGGTATCTTAAATCTTTGTTGTCATTCTTAGTAAAGATTCATCTTTAGTTGAATCCCGACAAGTGTTTGAGTCCTAGTCAGTCTGTAGAAGAAAAGAACACCTAAAAATGGTAGGTGCAAAAGTATTGTTTATAGACAAGAAATTGTTAAACAAATCAAAGTATCCAATATGGAAGGGAAAATTGAAGACTATCCTCCAAAGCGAGCACATGTGGGAAGTTATCCCAAAACCAAAAGCCAAAAATCTCAATGTTGATCAACAAAGACTCTAGCTTAGAATTTAAGAAAATGCATTTCACCACTCTCTTATGGACGATTGAATCCAAATATATTTTTACAACACTAACACAGAGCATGAAGCTTGGTCAAATCTGCAATCAATTTACAAGGTTAACAACAGGTCTTTGGACCTCATTGAGAAGCATTAGAGTTGATAGAATGGACTGGAGCAATGAAATAGTCATGCATTAGAATTGAAAGAATGGATTTATTTTTTAATAATCAAAGTTTTAAGAAGAAACGGTTATGCATGAACAATCCAAACATATAGAAGTCCACTGTCACTTTATCTAACTAAAATATTCAAAAGAATATACAACTTCGACATTTTTCAACTCAAATCAACTTATAAATGGATTTACAAAAGCCATGTCAATTCTTAAATTTAAAAAAATTTAATAAAGATTGAATGTAGTGAACAGCGTTCGCAAATTAAATATTCAGGGAGGTTGTCAGAAACTGAACATCCAAACCTAAAATAATTGGTTGTGTGATGTTGTTACATAGTCGGATTGCTGCAGTGTTCGTCAGATGGTTAAAACCATACACTCAAAATAGCAACACACATTGTTGGAATTCGTGTTTATAAACAGTTGACAGTATGATCATTTCATTAAAAACAAAGTTTCCACAGTCCATTATATTAGCTTGAGAAAATGCTTCTAGATTTGACTGTATAAGCATTTTTCCATCAAATCCATTTTCAATCTTTCACCCATGTCAGATGACACTGGTTAAAACTTCACCCAAAATTAGAACATAGAGATTTAAAAGAACCTTTCCAGAAATGGGATTTTCGCAGTTATTGTTAAAATGGGATAAGCTCACACACTCAGCACTTCATTTTTTTTAATTTCACATAGATATTAATTCAACGGGGCGCAAATCTCACCATAACGTAGAAAAGGAAGCTGGAAAGTTCAAAACATGTAGGAGCTGGGTGTAGCTTACCTTTTCTTCTTGTTACGAAGAATCTGGTTCTTTCTTTTTTTAACATCTTGAGGGGACTCGAAATACCTTCTTCGCTTTAACTCTGCAACGAGACCTGACTCCCATAACGCCTTTCTGTATCTTCTCATCAACTCATCTGTTGACTCACCCTTCGCTACAAATAACGAGAAATGGGCAACCTTGCCATTAACAGACACATTTCTCTTCGCCGGCCCTTCTTTGATTGTCAATTGGGATAACTTAACTGAGCAGAAATTTATTTGGTTTGCATTGTGTGGCACTGCATGGCATAGGCCTGAAGCCAACCCCATTGCTGCTGAAGCCATTGTCGCAGTGAAAACAGCAGGAATCTTGTGTGCCCTAGTAGAAGGCTTTTTTGCCTGTAGTATTTTATCCACTCCGTGGAAGCATTATATGTTTCTTATCCAATAAAATCGATTGGCGTTGCCAAAAAAAAAAAGGTATAATTAACGGTTTGCTTGGCCATCATAATTTCTTCAATTTCTATTTAAAACGGAGGATCAAGATGGGTAATTAGAGTTCAAGAGTTACTTCTCCGGTTTTTTTTGGATTTTTTTTTATTGTTTGAATGAATGATTTTAATGATGTCCACGAGGCCTAGCAGCCTAAGGGATCAAAGGAATTCACAACATTAAACAATTTCCATAATCATTTTCAACTCTGATCTTCTTTTATGAATCTCGAGGAGCAAACTCGCGATTTGGTTGACCTTATCCTCTTCAAATAGACTGTTCATGTTGTCCACTTTCAAGATGGTTTCATACTTAGCCCGTATATCTTCATATGTTGCGCACTCCATGAGAAAGTGTCATTCGGTTTCAATTATGTCTGTCCTACAAAATATGCAAGTTCTTTCCTCCCAAACCTCTTTGGGCCTCTTCCATCTGCATGTCTCACACCTGAGATGATGTGATCCTGTCCTCAAATGTGTCATTAACAGCCTTGCTTTCTCTTTAATAGCAGCCCCTAAGTATGTTTTCTCCTCATGTTCCCCAGTTGGGTTGAACACATGCATATAGTAAGCCCATGTTATTAGACAACATGACACTCTGAAACTTCTCTATGACAAATATTTTTATGTCCACATTTGTGTTAGAACACTCATGTAGCTTAATATCCCATTTATCCAACCACTTATTATTTTGCTTCATCCATGTTTTCTTTCTATGGATAAGATCCTCATCCTTCACAATTTTTGGTCATCATTGCTCTTGCATGTTTTCAACCTTCTTTAAGTAGCTAAGTAATCGAGTTACCGTTGAAGCTTCCAACGGAAAAGTCTCAACTTTCGCTAAAAGGATATCATAAGGTACGGAGGTCTTAACTTTGAGATTATTTGGTTTTTTATGTTAAAATTACTATAGAAGTGTCATTTTGTCGCATAAGAGTTAGTAAATTAGCATACTTATATTTTATCAAATATATGTAAAGAAAGCTGAGAGGTATCAAAAAAATAAAATGTGAAGTTGCAAAAGTTTTTTTCTATTGCATATAAAGTATAAACAGATTGTACAAAAACCATCGGTAGAGTGATTCAGAGTATTACGCAAAGTCTCAGTACTACTGAGAGCTACAAAAACCAGATATTACATTTATAATCGAGCTATATGTTAAAAAAAATTGGAAAAGGAACAGGGGGAGATATCCCCTTCTTCTTCTTCTATATCATTGGAGTCTGGGGAGACAGAGTTGTAGCCAATGATATCACATGTTCTGCCTCCTCCTTGGTTAGCCCTATCCTCTGCTGGGATCACTGGTACATTCATCTGTCCTGACTATTTCAGTTGCTGGATAAATTCAGCGAGGGTGATCTCGAACTCATCTTTGTCTTTCATAGTGGTATACCCATGATCTATCTCAGCCTTCTCAATGGTGGTTTTTCCTTCCCTCAACACCTGCAAGAATTTTCTCTCCTTCATCTTTATGACCACGGTGACCTGCATAGCAATATCAAAGTAAATGAGTCTCCTGCGAGACTCGATATGGTTCATGTCCATACCTGCAATTACATCATTATTCTGAGCCTTCCAGATGTTCCATAAAATAACAGAAGATAATAAAGACCAGAATGTGTTACAGAATTTTCTATAAATAGTACCCGAGATAATATTTAGACCATTAAAGTTGGTATGGTATATTAGGCCAAACATGTTCCAAACCTCGGAGGCAAAGAAGCAGTCAAAGAAGACATGAGCTACAAATTCTTGTTGTTTGCCGACCAGGCAGAAGTTTGGTTCACCCCAGGTTTCTTGAATGGCAGTTTATGAAGAAAGAGTTTCCACAGAAAGCAAGAAATTTTTGGTTCCACAGGTCTGTTCCAAAGGAGTCTAAAATATTTGTTCCAGTCAAGGTCTAGGATCTCTAGCCCCCATTTGCGGTTAACATGGGAGAAGATATCAGTGTTAGCAGTCAAGAGTTGGTATATATACCTGGATTTACCAAGGTGAAGGGGAGTGCTATCAGGGCAATAGAGCTGGAAATTACAGAAGGAATCAATGCAGCATCCCTTTATGGGACCTAAAGGTTCTAATGCAGCAGAGAGAACAGAGAAGGTTCTATGATGAGAGTTGGGTAAACTGTATTGGGATTCAAGTATCTCCCATTGGGGAAGAGTGCCCTGCTGGATTAAATCACTAAATGTTGCAATTCCTCTCTCCACCCATTTTCCTTGTTGAAGTCCCTGCAGCAGTGCCAGTGGTTTATCCCCATGTTTCAAGTTCCACCAGATAGATTTGAGTCCACAAATAATCCCATTATGTTCCATCGTCCCCTTATAGTACAAAAATTTCTTAACATACCTCCATGCCTTCCAAATACTTATGAATACATTGGAGCCTTGCACAGCCACATTGGCGTCAATGGTCAGTATGTTGGTGTATCATAGCTTTTGCCACCCTCTAGCCTTGTTAATGTGTGTCTGATGCAAGTTATTCCTCACCAACACTTTCCATGGTTCAGTTCCTTCAACTGCTTTAGCAACCCACTTTATTGATAGAGCAATACCCTTTGATCACAGATCTTTGAGGCCAAGTCCCCCCCAAGACCTATCCATGGAGCACCATTCCTAGGAGACTGTGTGCATCCTCTTATTACCTCTTCCATCTGACCAAAGAAAATCTCTGATAACCTTCTGGATAGAGTTAAACTATCGCTGGTTGAAGAGCCACATAGAGGAGAAATAGATAGGGTAGGAGGAAAGAATCTTTTGAGAGACTTGAAACCTTCCCAAAAATGATAGGAGGTTGTTGTCCCATTTAGTGAGCTTCCGGTTTATCTTTTCACTAATCCATTCCCACATGTGATTGAGATTAGGAGAAACAACAAAGGGGATACCTAAATACTTGACCACATGGTTAGGGCCTCCCCACTGAAATTCAAATCCACCCCACCAATTAGGAGGGTCATGTTCCCACCCTAGCATAATGGACTTGGGTAGTGAGACTTTGTTGCCTGAGGCTTTGTAGAATATGACCAGTTTAGTCATCAGAAAGCCCATATTATCCTCATCAAGGTGAAGCAAAATGGAGGTGTCATTAGCAAATTGGATGTTGGAGACTTCATGTTTGTTGGGGAGGAGGATGCCTTTTACCCTTGGGGAGAGGAAGTTGTCTCTGAGGAGGTAGTGGAGAGAGTCTGTAGCGATGACAAAGAGGGAGGGGGCAAGGGGGCATCCTTTCCTGATAGATCTAGAGAGGCCAAAGAATTCATATCTGACTCCATTTACTTTTACTGCAGCCATAGCACCATATAGGAGCACTGAGACCATCCTGCATAAGAAGGGAGGAAAACCTAAAGCTTCCAGCATCATGATGATGAACTTCCATTCAATCATGTTGTAGGCTTTCTCATAGTCTATGAGGAGCATGGCACACTTTTGATTTGACACCTTTGTCCATTCCAGGGCCTCCTAGCATGTAATAAGATTTTCTAGGATGTACCTCCCCTTGACAAACCCAATTTGGGTAAAGTTCACAACCGAGGGGAGGAGGCTCTCAATCCTCAAGGCCAAGGTTTTGGCCAGAATCTTGTAAACAACATTGAGGAGGGTAATAGCCCTCCAATTTTTTATCAACATTCTGTCTCCATCCTTAGGTATGAGCTTGATGAGTCTTGCATTCAGGGTGGGGACAAGAGTGTCTACTTCAATAGCTTCATTGTAGACTCTGGGTAGCTTGGGGCCAATCTAGTCTGAGTTGGCCTTGTAGAATTCAATAGGAAGACCATCTGGCCCTGGGGCTTTTATCATTGGCCATCTTCCTGATGGAGCAATGAATCTCTTCCATCGAAAGTTCCTTGTTTAACTTTTTTGCCTCCTCTTACCCCACCTTCTTAGGGACAAGGCCTCTGATCATGTTCCTAGTAGACTCCCCAAAACTGTTTGACTCTTCTGAAGTAAACAATTCTCTGTAAAACTTGGAGAAGGTATTGACAATCTCTTGTTGCGAGGTGATGACAGCATCCTGATCTCTAATACATTCAATCCTATCCCTAGCCTCCTTCTTCTTCAAGGTTTGAAAGAAAAACTTGGATCCTTTATCACCTAGATTCATCCAGTTTACTCTGGCTCTAATCTGTGCTCCTCTGGTTCTGGCAAGTTGCAGTCTCCTGAGGGAGTCTCTACAAGTAATAACATTGCTAAGCAATTATGTGGAAGAGGGGGATTCTTGAATCTGGGCCTCAGCCTCTTGTAGAGACTCAACCAGTTTGAACTCTCTAAATCTAGAGTCTTTGGCCTACTTCGTTCCAACTGCCTTAAGCATGTTCTGCCAAGAAACTGTGGTTTGGGTCCACCAGTGTATATCAGTGTCATGATGAGCTACATGTTCATTGTACCATGCTATGATCTTGACAGTAGCATGAACCTCCTCATCTCCCAAAAGGGATGTGTTTAGTGCAAAACCTTGCTACTAGGGAACTTTAGCTCTATGATCCTTAATGATCTGAATAGAGGTAAAAATGGGGTGGTGATCAGAAAGGGTGAAGGGGAACACTTTCACACAATTATCCTCAGGCGGGGGGGATAGCTAAAGTGATTCTTATTGAGGTAGAATCTATCCAATCTGGAGTAGATTCTCCTATCTCCTCTCTGAAATTTTGACCAAGTGTACCAGATCCCTCTTGATTCCCCTTTACTGCCAGCCAGAGGATCAAATAAGCTAAGTTTGTTGATCATCCTGGTCCAGAAGAGTGGCTCATTACCTTTCCACTCAAATCTCAGCCCAACCAACTTGTCTTGAGCCCTTTCCACCATGTTAAAGTCTCTAGCAAGGATCCATGGGACAGGGTCCAAAACTGCTATCCACCTCCACAACTCAATTCTGCCACTGTGTTCATTGGGGGCGTATATAGAGCACACCCCAAATTCTGACCCTTCTGCCTTAAATTTGATCCAAACTGCCCTATTGCAGGGAGAAATACCCCAATCCTGGACAACATTCTTCCAATTGGGTCCAACCAGAATGGAGACCCCCCCTTACCTCTAGGGTGCTTGGTGGAGAAAGCATTGGCATCCTTCCAAATACACTTGAGGGCGATGTCGAGTTCAAATCCTACAGCCCTAACTTCTTGTAGCATGAGAATAGACAAGCTTTAATGGGTGTTAAGGAGCCTCTTAACCACATATTTCCTATCAGAGGCCTCTAGGCCTTTGACATTCCAAGAAGCACATTTGATATTCATGAATAACCTCACTAATGAGTATCCATGGGTTTCCTAAATCCTTTGAAGCATTTAGGGATATCCACTCTACGTATCTTAGACAATTAAGGGTTCCCACTGGAGAGGGGAGGCCTTCCCTCTTCTTCTATATAATGATACCTTCACCATACTCTACACCAAAAATGCTCGAATCATTCAACCTTTTACCTTTGGAGGCATCAACAGAAAAAACAAAAGATTCAGACAAAGTAGTGCTCTGTGGAACATCACCAGACTTATCTATCTCTCCTTCCTATAGCTCAAGTTCCTTCCTTTGAGCTGGGTCCACCTCTGCAATTCCTATAGGGAGAGTAGAGCCATCCTCTTTCCTATTCTATTTAGCAACATAGATCCACCGTTCAGGCAGTGGTGGAAGGGGAGGGGGTGCAGGGATAACTACAACCGAGAATGCATTAAGTTTTTCATCGACATCTGAAGATGTGGGAGGAGGTGCCCCTCCCATTCCATCACCCTGATCGAGAATCGAGGCTTCTACTACTGAGGATGATGGCACACAAGATATTCGAGGATTCCCTATCCTACCCATAGGAAGGGCAGATGATGCATCCAGCTTAGAGGAAGACCCTTGACCTCGGGGAAGAATGGAATACACTTTCCATTTAGGTTGAGAAGATCCTTTATTATTCAATGCTATGTCTCTGATTTTTCCAATGGCGAGTTGTTGGGCATTCTTGGTCCTATGCTTCTGTTTCTGTTCTAAACCATTTAGGCCAAAATCCAAAGTTTCAATATTGGGGAGATCTTCAAGGGGTTTCAGATTAACAAAGTCCAGTAGGAGAGGATCGGGTCGTGAATCAAATTGGCCTTTAAGTTTATCCAAGGTAGCACTAAGGGTGATAGAGTCTTGCTTCCATTATGGGGGGCAAAATGTGGACGAGGGGGCGAGGATTAGGGTTAGCACTAGGGGTAGAGGTTGACAATTGCGCAGAGGGGTTGCTATTAATCTTGCGATTAGGGTTACTATTAAAAAAACCAATTTAAATTTAAGTCTTCTTAATGGCTAGTTCTAGTTAGACATTGTGAATTTCATAAATTTAATTTCTATAAATGTTTTGATGAATTTAATATCTTTTCTCATAATAATTTAATCAATTAACTTCAAAATTTAAAAATTGATTTCTCTTGTAATAATATAATATAAATCCTAACCATAAATTTTAAAACCTACTTGTTTATAATAAATACCTTCATAGGATTAGTTCGTCAAAATATCATTTCAAATGTAAGAAATACAACTATTTAACATAATTGAATTTAAATTAAGACAATAAGCATCATGTGGATCTCTAACTAGAAATCTATGCTCTTAGATTCCAGCATTCATTAGTGACAATTCTAGAATGAGAATGATGATCTATGATGCAATTATCCCTAAGCTAGCTCAATTATGTAATAAATCAATCCCACATGCTCCA
This sequence comes from Thuja plicata, assembly GCA_018584345.1. Classification (NCBI taxonomy): domain Eukaryota; kingdom Viridiplantae; phylum Streptophyta; class Pinopsida; order Cupressales; family Cupressaceae; genus Thuja; species Thuja plicata. Next base: position 1,127,704 of record MU227515.1, read on the forward strand.
TTTTTATCAAATTACTCAAATGACCACTCATACATTTGATAGCTATTTTCTACCTTTAATTTCGACCAAGGCCTTTTTTGGCTTGTTAGATTATTATTTTTAATTTATGAGCCCGATTTGGTCGAAATTTAGACGAGCCCAAGTTTGTCGAAAGTTAGACCAATGCGAGCTATAAAAAAAATTTAAAAAAGTGAAAAGGAAACTCATTTTTCAGTTCACTCCCAGGCGGGAGGAGGGATCGAGCATAGTGCATGCAAATTTTCTCCAGGTTAGGGAAAAGTAATACGTTGTTGTTTTCTGCAGATTAGTTGTTTTAGTGATTGTTTTAGTTGTGTATGCAAAATAGATGTCAACTATGATAAATGAACTACTACTATTAATAAGCCAATAAATCTATCTAAATGCAACCCAATGAAGAATACAAAAAAACAAATGAAGTAAAAGAACAAGCTTTACCTTCACCTACCCTTTGCAGCTTGTCTCCATTGTTCTCCTAGCTTTGATTTCTTGATGTTTGAGCTCTCAGATTTCCAATGAAGCTCCTTAGCCAAGATGT
>MU227515.1:1128479-1146013 GCA_018584345.1 Thuja plicata
CCTAGGTGGCACGATCCTAAGGTGGAGATTGAAAGGTGGAAGATCCTAGGGTTACTATTGACTTGGTTGAAGGGGTTGAGAGAAAGGGGGATGTAGTTAGAATGTGAGAGGAAGAATAGGGAGGATGCTCCTCCTACATTGACATAGAGGAGAAGAAGGTGGAAGGAAAAGACATATGTCAAGTGTCTCACAAAGACCATGGAGAGGAAAGAGGAAGGACTTATTCCTCATGAGGACTCTTGGTACAAGTGTCCCGTGAGTCATCTTGGACTCTTTGAGGTGGCTTGAGAGGCTCCTTAGGAATAGGGATGCCCTCTTGACTTGGTGTAGGGGAAGACATGTGGTCATGAGACCAAGTCTTATGAGGCCACATAGCCCTTAAAAACAAGACATGTGTGGGTGAGGATATGATTAATTATTAATCAATAATAATTAATTATTTTAGCCAAGATGATGTGTCAAGTGACTAGGTCTATGAGGTGGACTAGGAAGCTTAGTCATATTTAGTGACTGTGCAATTAACCACTTTAATGAGACTAATTTAGAAGACTTGGGATAAGAAGAATAGACTATAGTGAATTTATTTAAATAAATTAAATAATTTACTTAACACATGGAAGAGATAAATATCAATTAAATAGTAAATATTTAATCAATAGTGAATGTATTTAAATAAATTAAATAATTTACTTAATACATAAAAGAGATAAATATCAATTAAATAATAAATATTTAATCAATTCATCAAGTCAATATTAATTAAATAATAAATATTTAATTAATTAATCAATGAAGCCATTTTTTAGTGTATACATTTTGCCCCTCTTTGAAATAATGTGCAGGTCACATTATTTCAAAGAAAAATTCAGCTTTTTGCCCCTACCCCAGACAATGTCATGAAATAGATGTCATATGCCCCCTCGAGAGATTGATTGACAAACTTGATGATTTTTTCCCTTTTTTCGGAATATTCAATCAATCTTGCGAAAAGAATAGAAAGAAATTGGGAAAGAAATGGGGTGAAATGGAATGAAATTGGTAGGTAGGGTCTACACATTCAGCAAAATGGGTCCACAAGCTATATATAGGGTCAAAGGGTCCACAATAAGCTCATTATGCACACTGGTCATTTGGAGATTGGAGCTTGGAGAGATAGAAGAGGAGAGGCGAGAAGATGTCATTCCCACTTGCAGACCACCGCTTCGAGAGGGTCAGACACTTCTAGAGGCCACCTGATTCTAGAGAGTCGGTAGGTGATTCTTCCTGCATTGTCAATTCGATGTAATTGCGTATGTTAGATAGGATTTGTAGCATCTTGAGGATAGATTGAACCATAGGTTTAGATTAGAAAATTTGATGTTTTCGGCCTGGAAAACAAATGCACAGTTGCAACACATCAATGCGCAGCAACAAAGGATGTATGCAAAAAAGTTGCACATCTATTTGGGGATCTGACACATTCATCAGATAAGATATTTGATGATGCGCATGTGTTTAGAAAATATGCGCATAGGTGCAAACTGCACAAACATTAGGGGTCCTACACAAGCATAGTTCTATGCTGCACATATGTTAAAACTGCACAAGCATTTGTCTGTGTTGTGCATTTATGGAAAGATTAAATTTGGATAAGTCAAATTAGGTCAAACTTGATAGCGATAAGCCAATAGGATATGGCATTGGATGTTGATTGATTTGATGTCAAGATAGGTAACATTGTTGCATAGTTGCTAGTAAACCCGTCTTGATTGGTAGATAATTGATAGAAATCATCTGTTGATACATGTGATAAACATGTTTTTGATTGATAGATAGATAGGATAGATAGAGCAGCTAGATCAGAATCTGATAGTTTGATTTGTTGGTTATTAATGATAAGAGGATATTACAGACGTCCTGATGTCATAGGAGAAATATCCCATTACACAGAGTCTGAGATCGGCTCTATCAGAGACTGATAGGGTATTGATCGGGGTGACCGGCTTATATCATGTCATTCATATGCCTGAGATTCGGGTGAATCTAGGTATGTTGATGGCACTGGCGGAGAGATGGCACTCGAAGACGGGTACATTTCATTTGCCAACATGCGAGATGATCGTGACCTTGGAGGATGTGTATCTCATCCTTCGACTACCCATCACTGGAGAGCTAGTGCATTATGATCGGCACAGTGGGTTGACGGAGTGCAGAGGAGTATTCGGCGACAAGGACATAGATGAGGCTGAGATCAATTGGGAGGACATGGTAGCATTGTATGAGCCTCTGCCGGTTGTATTAGCTAGAGTGATCAGAGGATATGTCTATCCCGATCGTAGATCACATGGTTTCGCAGTTGGATGGGGGCAGACGCTACAGAGGATGATGGATGAGGGGACCCGTTTTGCTTGGGGAATCTATTTATTAGCCCATTTATATCATGATCTTCATCAGGTGGTGTATCATTGGGGTGCATCTTTATCAGCTGGGGTTACACTGCTCCATGTATGGGCATGGGAGCACATTGCCATCACATGGCCCACGGCTCTCAAATTTTGGGGCGCTAGGCAGCCCTACGTATTTCTTTATGCATCGATCCAATCTCACCGTAAGCTGGGACATTTAGATTTTTGGAGGTACATTTTTTATACCATTTATGTGGTGATATGGAGACCCTACCTGGATTATGGGCCTTGGGAGGACGAGCGTCAACTCGAATATTGTTTTGAGTCACGGTGGTTGATAGGGAGGACTCCCTTTATCATAGAGAGACAAATGGTGAGCCAAGTTTTTTGACAGTCCGACCAGATTTAGGGGATGTCCCATGGCATGATAGAGTTTGCATAGACACACCAGGAGAGGCAAGATTGGGGACCTATGGTGTCATTTGAGGTTGCTAGGCAAGAGTTTTTGGACATGCCATTTTAGACATGGTTGATGAGATAGGGGGTCGCAGACCCAGGTATGATGGCTAAGTACGAGAGGTATTTGAGGGATCACCTAGTCCCTAGATTGACGGACCCTGTAGAGAGGCCACCACAAAGAGACCTAGGGGATGGAGGCCGAGGTTGGGGATGAGGCCAAGGGGGAGATAGAGGTGGTGATGATGATGAGGGAGATGACGGTGGTGATGCTCCTGGTAGAGGGAGGGGTAGAGGAGGTCCCAGGATGAGAGGTGGAGGTGTACGACCACAGGGTTTGATGCCACCTCTGGTATAGAGACCGTCAGGTGCACTAAGATGACCACTAGTATAGGCGAAGGCATAGATACCCGCATAGATACCAGCATAGGTATCAGTACAGCCACAAGTGCAGATACCGACCCAGATACTAGTATAGGTACCATTACAGCCACAGGTATAGCCACAGGTACAAGTACATGTATAGGCATAGGCACAGGCACAGGCACATATACAGGTATAGGATGAGGCTGACATGATATTGGGCCAGCGAAGAGTGGTATAGGGCCCTCAGATACAGGAGGACAAGCCTATTCTTGATGTCAGAGATGATATTCAGATGACACATGAGGAGATGGCAGAGATGGATGTCAGGGAGCAAGATCCTTATTTATAGAGGGACGCAGCAGATGAGGAGGAGATAGATGTTGATGCAGTGCTAGTCAGACTGGCCATGTTACAAGTACAGGTTGATCATGTCCCTGGACTAGAGAAACAGGTGGAGATGTTAGAGGATTAGGTCACAGAGGCCAGACAGGAGCGGGATACCGCCATAAAGTAGTTAGGGGAGGCAGAGACCTTACTAGATGAGTTGGTGTCAATGGAGTCATTGGGTCCGCATGCAGATAGCTTGCAGTTGATGATGAGAGCTGGTAGGGAGATCACCTACTAGAGGGAGGCCTACAGATAGGTGGTTCCACAGGATCAGTGGATAGGGAGCTTCAGAGAGAGCTCATATGGAGTTAGGACCACAGTTCATCAGAGACATGGGTCACAGGGTAGCGGAGGCACATCATCACACCTACCCAAACCACCACTAGGTTCTGAGGGTTCATCAGGAGTAGGGCCTTCTATTGCAGCACGCAGACATCGACATAAAGAGTCTGGGGGCAGTGGTTCTTAGCTTTTTGATATAAACCTTGTATTGTATGGCTTTATTGTATCATTATGGGACTATTATGATAGACTTGAGGGACATTTATGGACACATGGTTATTATATGAGATATCCTTGGACATTTGGTCATGCGATTTTTTGTTTTTTTATGGATTCTTTATGATGGACTTTCTATATGACATGATTCTATGATGCTTACTTCTATGATGCATTGCTTATGATGATTTATAGATATGTGGATACTGACATATGCAGGATGTGATGAATGATTTTGATTATGCACCTTATTTTATGACTAGTAATGATCATGTTTTATTTCTATGTGAATATAAAATGATTATGATTAATCACATAATGATTAATGTTGTACGAATGCATTGTAACTAAATAAATGAATAGTGAATAATGATAATGAACTTAATGAACGAAAAAATGATAATAATGATAATGAACAATATTTTATAATGATATAAAATGAAATGTATAATAATGGTAGTAATGATGAAATGACAACTTATGATAAATGCAATGAATTTAGGACATGCATGCAAATATGAATGGTTATATGCAAATGAAGAACCCTAAAAACTAAAGATGTACCTAATGAACTATGATAAATGATATTATTTTTGTTATCCAGAATGTCCTCAATATTAAACAACCACGTGTCCGACACAAGAAGAATAGACAAAGAGAAACAAGGTGACCTAAACAAGAGATCCTACAAAATCTTATAAAAGGATCACTTTATGATCTATTTTAAATGCAATGCAAAATGATATGCAAAAATGATTATCTCCACAACTTCAGAAACATCTTAAAACTTCATAAAATTTGAAATTTGATTTTCATCATTGAGCTCGTTATGTTGCAAGAAAATGCAAGCATCATGGTATAATTAAACCAAGATGACCTGAGCACTTCTTGCATGGAGTTTAATGTAGCAAACTTGACAAGCATCGAGGTATAATTGAACCAAGATGACCTGAGTTTTGTTTGCATAACAGACAAGGAATATCCCCCCTCCATCGGGGAACAAATATTTAGAGTTGAGGTATGTGTGGTGCATCACTGTTAATAGTATTGATATGACAACAGGATTGGCATGTTGTCAATACTTATTAAACGGATGAAGGCACTTATACACAGACACCCCAATTATTTGTTCCCGCGACTTCAATGGAAAATACCCCACAAACAACAATAAAAAAAATACCATGTCCCATCCTGGCCATTCTAATCAATGACATATGTGGAGTATTACACTCGTGTCAAAGATATCCCAGAATAGCATAGAAAACATGATGACAAATGAAATCCAGTTATGAATGCATAATCTTATAACAAATCATTCTAACATGCCTGCCATGAATATACATTTCTTTGCCAAAAGATAGTGTTTAGTTTATTGATCAGTTTTGGTCGATAATGATGTTGTTGCAAATGTATAGATAAACAGTCATATTTTGAAGGATGTGTCACAGATTATGAATCATGATTAGATTAGCATTATGTAAGAACTATTGATTGTGTTTGCTTGTCTAGTGAAAAATACTCTGTTCTGTCCTCTAAGAGTCGTGACTATCATAGATCCACTTCCCAAACTAGGTCAAGGACATGCCCCCAGCTAGGTGATGGACTGACTTATCATGGGTGAAGAAAGACACACTGGACTAGGGTGAAGACCAAGATAGTAGACCGAGCTATGATGGGATTTTATTGGGGATTTATACAATGGATAAGAATCATGGATTGGCCATTTTATTATGATATATACAAGGTGAAGAGTGACATGGTGAGCCACTTTATTATGGGTATATACAGATGGGACGATACGCTAGAAGAATCCTAATAGAGGGAGGAGCTAACTTGTCACAAGTGGCGCCTGTTTCCAGGTTTTCACCACATGCTTTTATTGCACTTTTCTTGTGATTTTTTTGTTTTTTTGTTTTTTATTTTATTTTTTGATTTTTTTGATTATTTTTTGTCCCTTGCACTAGGATCTCATGCATAAAACTTCTTTAGGTGCATGTTGTTAAGAGGCTCATCCAAGGGATCTCCCTCAGATGTTGACAACTGATAGGCACCAGAACCATAGGCCACTGTAATCACAAAAGGACCTAACCAATTAGGCTCAAACTTGCCCTTCTTCTCACGATGCTGCTGGTTTTCGGGATTCTCCCGAAGGACTAGATCACCCACCTGAAAGTCTCTGGGTTTCACTTTACTGTTATACTGGTGAGACATCCTTTGCTGATAGACTTTCAAATGATCAAAGGCTCTTTGACGACATTCATCCAGCAATTCTAATTCAGTTAGTCGTGCAACTCTATACTCTTCATCTGGGATCAAATATTTCAGGGACACTCGAAGAGAAGGTAACTCGACCTCAAGGGGCAAGACAGCTTCAGATCCATAAACAAGGGAGTATGGCGTGGCACCAGTGGGAGTATGGTTGGAAGTACGATAAGCCCATAGGGTAGGATTCAATTGGACATGCCAGTCACAGCCAGCGTCATTAACAGTCTTTTGAAGGATTTTGACAATGGTTTTGTTAGATGCCTCAGCTTGGCCATTACCCTGAGGGTAATAAATGGTACAATAATGGTGGGTGATATGGAATTTGGCGCATAGTTCATCTATATCTTGACTTTGGAACTGCTTCCCATGATCTGTAATGAGGTGCATAGGGATGCCATATCGACAAATGATATAGTTAAGGATAAACATGGAAACTTGTTTGCATGTGGCCGTGATCAAGGGAACAACTTCAATCCACTTGGTAAAATACTCAGTGGTAGTTATAATGAACTTATGGCCATTGGAAGATGGAGGGTGAATTGCACCCATGAGGTCAAGTCCCCACTGACTGAATGGAAATGCAATTGTAACAGGATGTAGTTGTTGTGCTGGTGCATGAATAAGATTCCCATGTATCTAACATTTCTTGCATTTCCTAGCAAAGTGAAAGGAATCTGTCTCCGTAGTAGGACAATAGTAACCCATACGCATGAGCTTCTTAGCCAAGGAAGGACCACTCAAATGTGTTCCACAAATACCCTCATGTATGTATTGTAAGGCAGTTTGAGCTTCATCATGTTCAAGCAATTATAAGAGAGTACCGTCAAGACCTTGCCGATACAGGGTGTCAGATATTAGGAGATAGCGGGAGGTTTGGCGTAGAAAGGTTCTTTTTTTATTTCAAGATAAGTCAGGGGGAAGGATATTGTATTTCAAGTAGGAATATATTTTACCATAGGTAGGAGAATCTTGTCCAATAATATGACATATGATACTTGTATCAGGATCATCGTACGCACGATAAGTCAAGGATTCCACTAAGAACTCAAAATGGGCTTTTGTATCTTCCACATCAAATAGAGAAGCAATCGTTGCCATAGCATCTACAACCTTATTTTCATGCCTTGGGATTTTCTCAAAGGTAATAATTCAAAAAATATTGCTTAAAGTCATCTACCATGTGTTTATATGGTAACAACTTGTCATCCTTGGTCTAATATTCATTATTAACCTGATTGATTATTAGTTGGGAGTCTCCATAGACATTCAACTTAGTCACTTTCCATTGTAGAGCCATCTTCAACCTGATCATCAGTGCTTCATACTCAGCTACATTATTTGTACAAGGAAAAAGTAATTTGTAGGACTTTGGTATGGTATATCCTTGTGGTGTAACAAATAACACTCCAACTCCCGAACCATGCTGAGTATAGGATCCCTCAAAATATAGCCTCCAGGTCTGTGTAGATAATGTCAGGATATGGGCATCTGGAAATTTTGTATGTATAGGATGATCACCTGTTATTGGTGCCTCAGCCAATTGGTTGGCAATTACTTGCCCTTTGATAGCCTTCCTATCCACATATTCAATATCAAATTCACTAAGCAACATGACCCACTTAGCCAATCTTCTCGTTAGTGCAGTCTTGCTCAAAAGATATTTCAAAGGATCAATCTTTGCAACAAGCTTGATGGAATGAGACAACATATAATGCCGCCACTTTTGTGAAGCAAAGACTACCGCTAGACATTCTCGCTCAATTGGTGAATAATTAAGCACATATCTAACAAGGGTGCGACTGATATAATATATAACCTTCTCTTTTCCTTCTTGATCTTGTTGGGCCAAAAGAGCACCGAGCGAGACTTCTGTAGCTGAAATATAAAGCAAGAGTGGCTTTCCTGAAATTGGTGACATAAGAGTGGGAGGAGTTGCTAAGTATTACTTGATCTTAGTGAAAGCTTCTTCACACTTATCATCCCACTTGAATAAGATTTTTTTATGCAACAAATGTTGAAAAGGATGACTTCTGTCGGCTAATTAAGAAACAAATCTTCTTATTAACTGAAGGCACCCTTGTAAAGATCTCAATTGACTGATGTTCATAGGTGAAGCCATTTCCATGATTGCCTTGACCTTTTCTAGATCCACCCATATGCCCTTAGCTGAGACAATATATCGTAACAGTTTGCTCGATGTAACCTCGAATGCACACTTCTTTGGATTGAGTCTTATCTGATACTTTTCCATTTGGGTGAATATCCTATCCAATACTCCTAGATGACCTTCTCTATTCTTGGATTTGGCTAAGATATCATCAACATAATCTTCCATTATGGTATGCATCATGTCGTGAAAGATTATGGTCATAGCCCTTTGATAGGTAGCACCAGCATTTTTAAGCCCAAAAGGCATCACATTCCAGCAGTATGTGTCCCAAGGACATGTAAAAGCAGTCTTTTCTTGGTCTTCTGGTGCAATCTTGATCTGGTTATAGCCATAAAACCCGTCCATTAAGGATAACATCTCATGCCCAACTATTAAATCAACTATAATATCAATGTTGGGCAAGGGAAAGTCATCTTTGGGACAAGCCTTGTTAAGATATCAAAAATCTATGCAAATCTTGATGGACTTGTCTGGCTTGGACATTGGTACAATATTGGAGATCCATTCAGCATAATCAATAGCTCGAATGAAACTAGCAATTTTTTCAATTCTGCTTTGACCATGAGTGCAATATGGGGATGCATTTTCCTGAGTTTTTGCTTTACATGCTTGACCCTAGGTGTAATAGACAAATGATGCATAATAAGATGAGGATCTAGCCCAGGCATATCAACATAAGACCAAGCAAAGTTGATCTGTCTCTCTTTGAAAAACTGTGAAAAGGCTTCTTTTTCTGGCTCTGTTAAGGATGCGGCTATCTTCAGAATATGTGGCGAATCCTTTGTTCCAATGTTGAGAGGCAACGTTGGTTCAATAAGTATAGCAGATTACTCTTAATACATATAGTTGGGGAGAGTGTCAATCCTTCCATCTTTAGGTGCCTCAAAGAGGTTTTCACCCTCAGATACGTCTTTTCTTTTTACTTTTTTAGAATCTAACACTACCACTGAGTGGTTTTCACCGTTAGATCTATTTATTATTTTCATATTTTTACGACTGAAAGGATTGACACCCTCTCCAAAGTAAGCCATGTCATTGAGTTCTATTGGGAATCCTGATTTATGATCTCCTGGTGATAGATGATCTCTAATTCCAAGATAATCGATAATAGCATCATCATTATGGAAAACGTCAAGTTTGGGATAATTGGGAGAATCCCAAGTGATAAGTTTAGGGTGAATAAGGGGTATTGGATCATTTGGTTCAATCTCAAAGGATGAGATGGTATTGATAGAAAAGTTCTCAAAGTTTATGATTGTATCGGCAAGGTCTATTTCCATACTCTCATCTGAATTGCCTATCTCAAGATAACTCTCACTTTCCTCACAATCGCCAAGAGTAGTTTCATGTGAATCTAATCCTAGTGGTTCCGTCCTTGGACTCTTTTGCTCATGATAATTGTTACCATAGGTATGAACATCATCAACTTCCATATCTTTAGTATAATTAGATAATGAATCTCCTCCACAAGTATGAGAATCATCATCATCATCATCATTATTTCTAAGTCAGTTAATGATTTCTTGCCTATCTTTTGCTTTGCTAGATCTACATACATGCCATTTTGCTGGAATTGTAATGCAGGAGCTTTAGAAATTTTGTAAAAAGGTGCAACCTTTTCTTTTCCTTTAGGTTCCTTTGGTCCTTCTCCTTTGTATCCTAATCCAGTGGTGTCTCTTTGATAATTTGGATTCTTTAGAATTGGTTTTATGACACCCTCTCTTTGCAACCCTATAGGTCCACTACCTTGATATCCCATCTTTTGCAACAAAGTATATCCCTTGCCATATATATCGGGTGATATAGGCTCATATTTTTCATCCTCTGGATCTTTATGATGTTTTAGCAAATGATTAGCATTACGCTCAACTGCCTCTTTTGATATAGTGCCCCCACTTACAAATGTGCCATAAACAAGTGTAGAAGGACCTTCTGATTATTGTTTGGTAATCAAGGATTTCTCATATGACTTAGGAGATAAGGGTAACTCTGTGATACACAAAGTTTGGCCCAAAGTGTATTCTCCCATACCTTGTTCTTTGATGTCTATTTTGATTCCATGGGATTTAGAAGTTTATGCTTCATTACTGGGATCAATGGGTGTTGGTGGAGAAGATCCAATACGATTATAGGGAACCAAAGATTTAGGTGTAGGCTTCATAGTGATGCAATATTGAAAAGGATTCAGATCTCCTTTGATGGTTATCTCTTGACCATTATGTGGAAACTTCAAGCACTGATGATAAGTTGATGGCATAGCTTGCATAGAATGAATCCAAGGTATCCCCAAAAGAATGTTATATGCTAAATCCATATCCAGGACTTGACAAAGCACATCTTTGACTATAGGAACAACTCTAATAGGAAGAACAATAGACCCCTTGGATGACCTTTCTTCCTTGTCATAAGCTTTGATGGTAATTTTATTCTTTGGATCTACAACATTTTTAGAAAATCCCAATGCAAGGACTGGTTTTAAAGTACATATATTCAAACTAGCTCCTCCATCTATTAGCGCTCTTTATATTTTATGATTTTGTACAATGCCTTCTATATGGAGTGGAGCATTATGTGGTTGATTAATGGCTAGATCATCATCCTTAGTGAAGGATAGATAATGGGGAGTTGTCAAATGTCCCACCATATCTTGGAATTGGTCTTGATCTATATTTGTAGGAACATTAGTTTCTAGGAGAGCTTTCTCAAGAATATCCTTATGAAAAGGTGACAGACACAAAAGCTCTAGTATGGATATTTGGACTGGTGTTTTCTTCAATTGCTCCAAAAGGTTGTATTGGTTGGAAACATTGGGCATAGACTTTGGAACATAGACAAACTTGTTTTGGGAGGTACTAGGTTTGGATGGAACCCCTTGAAGAGTAACCTTGGATTGGGCTCGAGTAGTGACATTAGCCGGTTGACTCTTTTCTTTGATGGAAATCACATTGACATAAGATTGAGAAGGATGGCATTCAGAAATGTGATTTATATAGCTATAGGAGGTGGAATTGTAGTTAGCTTGGTTATCACCCTTAGCATTGGAAGAGTTTCCTTTCTCATGTTTGGGAAGTGGATCTTTGAAAGTCATATGTGACTCATTTGAGGTGTGTCCATCAACACTAATTTCTCCTCTTTCAATCAAATCGTGTATCGCATGCTTGAGCCTTTGATAGTCATTGGTTTTGTGACCTTTCCCTCTATGAAATTCACATTTTTCATTATCATTCCACCAAGAAGGCTTCACCCCAGGTTCAAAATCTCTATTTTTAGGAAGCCCAATGAGTTTGTTTGTGATCAACTTCCTTAATGCAGATTCCAGAGATTCACCAAAAGGAGTAAAATTTCTTCTACGTGGCATAAAGGGTAACCTTGAGGAATTGTTGTTGGTATTCTGATTGGCACTTTTATTTCTATGAGTAGCTGGAGTGGCATTGGCTTTGCTCGTGAGATTTAAGATAGGTTGTGTTGATTTAACATGACGATTATCCACAATCCCATCATTGACAATGTTCTTGTTCTTGTTCCAATATTTGGATTTATCATTATTGTTGTTGTTGTTGTTGTTTGAATTTGAACTTGAAGATCCAACATTGTCTTTGAAGTAGAGCTTAATCTCACCCTTTCTAACCATAGCTTCCTCAATTTTCACTCCATTTTCAATGAGCTTGTTAAAATTTGGAGGACATTGCAATTGTAACCTATAGCTCATTTCTTGTGTTAGGTTATGCACAAAGATATCCATCTTCTCTTGTTCAGGAATTGATCATGGATACTTGGCAAATAACTGATGCCATCTTTGCAAAAAGGTAAGGAAGGGTTCTCCATTATTTTGTTGTGTATTGCAAAGATCAAGCATTGTGACTTCATGTTTGATGTTATAGGAATAGTGAGTCACAAATTTGTCAATAAGCTCGTTGAAGGATTCGATACCCGGGGATAGTTTGGAGAACCATTCCATGGCTTGTCCTCCTAAAATACATGGAAATAGTCACATAAGATATGTATCATTGTGGGAAAATTCAATACAAGTAGCACAAAACTCATGAATGTGGTCTTGTGGATCCGAATTCCCTTTATATTTATCAAATTTTGGTACCTCAAAATGAGGAGGGAATGGAATCATAGCCAAGTTCTTGTCAAAAGGATAGGGACATCTATCCTCCAAGGAATATTTCTTGGTTGATGTTCCCATTTGCATGTCACGCATTTGTTGTTGAAGAAATTAGATTTGTTGCATGACAGGATCCAAAGATGATGGAGGTCTTGGAAAGTACTATGTTGTTTGTCTTCCTTTGTCCCATGAGTAACTGTCTCTTGGGAACCACTAGGTTTTTCTTGATCATTTGTGTTAGGTGGTTCTACAAGATCTAAGACATCAAAACCACTAGGTAGTTTTGCTCCTTGTTGAGCAAGCATGAGGAAGTACATTTCCTTATCCATATCTAGGATTCTTTCCATGATATTATAGAACTTGACATCTTGCATAGCATCTCTGATTTCTTGATCGGTGAGTTCGTGTTTTGATGAAAAAATTGAAGTCTTCTTGGACTAAGGGTTTTCCTCATTGGTATTGCCTCCTTCCATTGTGTCTACGGATTTTGGATCAATGGTTTGTTTAAGTTTCTGAGATCGAGTTTGAACCATAAAAGGTGAAAGATGAAATAGATGATGATGTGAAGATAGAAGAGATGGGAGGAAATGGATTCAAAAGTGTTGAGCTAGATAAGGTAACGTGATAATCTAAGTCAATAGGAGGTATAGATCTCACTATGATATGACAAAGGAGAACCAAGAGAGAATGACCTAGGTAAGTTTTGATGAAGGATGATAGATCCTGATATGATGAAAACTCACAAAAGCCACAATCTGATAATCAAGGTAGTATTCCAACACTTGGATGTATATTTGGAAGATTTAGGAATGTTTTAGAAAATGTTGGATGAAAGCAAGAGGATGAAAATGGTCAAACTAAAGATCAAAGGTCTGCTAAAATTGAATGTTTTTCTAGAGTCATACTGAAGACAAAAATGGGTATCTAAAAAGGTAATTTTGAAATCTTGAAGATCTGTGCAAGTACTCGTTGTGATGAATGCGTAGGAATAAATGTGCAGGGAAGTTGAACAAATGCGCAACAGAACTGGATGAATGAACAGGATCTGTTTTTTGGACTTTTTGACAGTTTTGGCTTTGAAATTTTGAAATTTTCTCTGTTTTTTGGGTTTTTGTTTTTTGTAGTTCTCATATGTTTTTGGCAAATTAAAAATGCATAAACACACACATGCAAGACATAAATGATCTAATCTAAATTAGTATGAATTCACAGACACACTTACAAATCTTAAGGCTGGTAAGGACGATATCTACTAAATCCCCACTTGGATAATAAAATCCAGCCACGCAATTCAAAGCGGACAACTTAGGAACTTAGAGGCACGGGCTCCTCCTTACAGTGAACTCACTTCTCTAGCACACCAAGTTCCAAATTCTATGGGTCATTACCTCCCAAAGAATCGCTATCTCTACTATGAACCGTGAGTAATGTGGGGTGTCTTCACAAGTTGGGCTACCCATTGAACTAGTAAATAGAAGGATTTTTTGCCACTAAACAAAAGCTTGTAGTAAGGACATCCATTTAGGTGGTTGTGATCAAGTCATTTTCCCAATTAAGGGGGCTCTCCCAATCCTTTCAAAGTAAGATTTTCACCTTAGTAATGTAGGGACTTTAACGCACCACAAGGGTACTAGAGGAGATTGTGGTTGCCATAATGAATTCACACCTGTCCACTGTGAGACTAGTCACAATGGCATTTTTTGTATACCGGTTTGGATGGGCTTGGATTTAGCCTGTTACCTGTTGGGTCATTCCTTGGGGTGAGTACCTCTTTTCCCACCAAAGAATACCCTCTAAAGATTATAATAGTTTCTCTTACACCCAAGGTCCATGAATGGCGAGGGGAGAGGATACATTGTTATAATCTGGGATTACGATTAAGCTATAAAGCAAGACACAATAGACAGTTGCTAAACTAAAGAAGACACATGAAACTAAAAAATATGTCATATTTTAAAATCCCAAACGAAGTTATGGTTTATTTTGCAAACCCCTTAGGAACCTGCAAGAAAACTGTTAATAATTTGAAATTTGGGGTCTTCAGATTAACAAACTGCAAAATAACCTAAAAGCTACCAGAACAAACAAAAACCTGTTAAGATGATTAGCTAAAACCAAACAAAGATAAAAATAGAGTTCTATAGGTGAAATTATGAATGTGCATAAATAGTGGATGGATGCGCAGAAACAGAGGATAAATGTGTAGGAACTGTAAATGCGCAGCAACAGTCATGGATGCACATTTAGATGGAATTAATGCGCAGGTTCAACAAATGTGCCGCAGTAATGAATGGATGTGCAGAAATGCCTGTAGAATTTTTCACACAAAAAAACTAGAAAAAGATGTCAATTTGTGGGGTTAGGCCCCACGATGGTCACCAAAAATGTATACAAAATAGATGTCAACTATGATAAACGAACTACTACTATTAATAAGCCAGTAAATCTATCTAAATGCAACCCAATGAAGAATACCAATAAACAAATGAAGTAAAAGAACAAGCTTTACCTTCACGTACCATTTGTAGCTTGTCTCCATTGTTCTCCTAGCTTTGATTTCTTGATGTTTGAGCTCTCAGATTTCCAATGAAGCTCCTTAGCCAAGATGTCACCAAAGTGTGGAGATATGAGTGAATGTAATGCAAAAATGCAACTAAATGGGTGATGGAATGGTGTGGAAATGCTTGAATGCTTGATGTGATTTGCTTGAATGCTTGAATGTGATTTGCTTGAATGCTTGATGACTTGAGTGCTTGAATGCTTGAATGCTTGATTTCTTGATTACCTATTAGATCACAAAGGGGGAATGAGGCTCCTTTTATAGGTTTTTGGAGGACATAAGCCTAGGTGGCATGATCCTAAGGTGGATATTGAAAGGTGGAAGATCCTAGGGTTACTATTGACTTGGTTGAAAGGGTTGAGAGAAAGGGGGATGTAGTTAGAATGTGAGAGGAAGAATAGGGAGGATGTTCCTCCTACATTGACATAGAGGAGAAGAAGGTGGAAGGAAAAGACACATGTCAAGTGTCTCACAAAGACCATGGAGAGAAAAGAGGAAGGACTTATTCCTCATGAGGACTCTTGGTACAAGTGTCCAATGAGTCATCTTGGACTCTTTGAGGTGGCTTGAGAGGCTCCTTAGGAATAGGGATGGTCTCTTGACTTGGTGTAGGGAAAGACATGTGGTCATGAGACCAAGTCTTATGAGGTCACATAGCCCTTGAAAATAGGACAGTGGGTGAGGATAATGATTAATTATTTTAGCCAAGATGATGTGTCAAGTGAATAGGTCTATGAGGTGGACTACGAAGCTTAGTCATATTTAGTGAGTGTGTAATTAACCACTTTAATGAGACTAATTTAGAAGACTTAGGATAAGAAGAATAGACTATAGTGAATGTATTTAAATAAATTAAATAATTTACTTAATACATAGAAAAGATAAATATCAATTAAATAATAAATATTTAATCAATTCATCAAGTCAATATTAATTAAATAATAAATATTTAATTAATTAATCAGTGAAACCATTTTTTAGTGTATACAAGTTGTTTTAGTGATTGTATTAGTTATTTTAGTTGTTTTCCGCAGATTAGTTGTTGTATTAGTGATTGTTTCCAATAGTTTCCATAGTGTAAGTGCAAGTAAAGATACCAAATTTTTATGCTTAACCTTTCCAATAGTTTCCATCTATGCAAGAAATAAATGATTACCCTAGCTGTTCGAGCCCATGGTTTAGCTTCTTAATAGCTTGGAAATATAGTGTGGAGTGGCTTCTTTTATAAAGAGTATAGAGCAATGTTACATTGCCTCTAAGTGTTTATCCTACTACTGCATACATCAGACGTTACAACATCTTGGCCCAAAAACATCTCGTGTTCTCTAAAATCTATCTTCTACATTGTCTTATTGTCATTATTATATGTCTGGGTCTTACCAAGTGTTATCATAGCTATGATTTGGGTAATGAAATCCCCATTTTGTAATATCCATCTATATCTTCCAAATGGCTCAATAATTTTCTAAAGCCCGATAATTGTATCACAAAGCTAAAATGCATAATTAGAGTTTTTTCATCAATATTGAATAAATTATTACAATTTTAGGGCATCCAATCACAAATCATCAATAAATGACAATTTATATAACACTTATTTTCCTAAGAGTTCTTTAATGACTTCTCATCCACCAAGGATCATAACATACCACAACCATCTTGCTTTAATAAGCCAATCCTTTACAATTGAATCCATATTCTTCTTCTTTTGTCATTTTGGTGCAGATGAACCCTGATCAACTTTAACACAAGCCTGCCAACATGATAGTAAAGTCTGTCAGAAACACCATTATTCTATGCCTCTTCATTACAATTTTTTTTTAAAAATCAACTCCAATGAATCCTTTCACCACTCAAATTTGACTTCAAAGAAATTAAAAGTTGTAACTTTTTAAAGGAAATCCAAATGTTAAAGCTACACAAATGGAAAGAATTATTGATAATGCTACATTGTCCAGAATATTATATACTTAATTGTTAAAGGCATTAGTGTATTTTAAATTTCTTAGAAATGCATATTCTCTTTACATAATCAGTCATACTGTGTTGTGAATATGGATACTTGCATGCAAGTAACAAATCACGTAAATTTTTAGATGTGCTGCCAGCCTTTCTAAGATCAAAACATGTCAACAACATAAGTTAGATGCTTTAGACACAATACAACCTCGCACAAGACTGTTGCTACAAGTTCCATTAAGTTATGCTGTGACCTTGTAGTAGTTCCAAGATTTTCATCTCTTGCTCCATCATAATTCTGTTGCATGTCCACTTTTTAGCTTTTTAAATATTTTCACAATGTTTGATAAGGACAATTATGATATAAGCAGACACTAT
>MU227515.1:1173232-1183403 GCA_018584345.1 Thuja plicata
AATCATTTTTAACCTACATTTTTAGGCATTAGGAAGAAATTTATGTTAAAGAGGGATAATTATTAAGAAGCATTCCAAGTAGACTTTTAAGCTCTAGATTTTTTTAAAAACAACATTCCAAGATGAGCACTAAAAAAAAGTATGCAAAGTAACACAAATACCTGAAGATAAATATCTAGTCTAATCACCGACCAGGATGTCATTGGTGATTAATCTAGATATTTATCTTCATGTTTTTTTTTTAACATTCCATATTGGTCAAACTTTTGACTAACTTTGGTCGAAACCCTCACCAACAATGGTCTACATATCGACCATTCTGTGTCGAAATTAATCATCGTGGGTTTGGCATCCTGGTCAGATGGCCCAAATATTTTGACCAACATTGGTTGAAAGTTCATCGAATAACCTTGTCAATTACAGATATCAATTTTGACCAAGACTGGCATAGATCATTCGACATGAACAACAATGTGTCACAATTTTGAATAGTAAAATAGCGACAAAACTGTTGGTGGATTATTCGACGCACCTGGGTCGACAAATCGACTAATTAAAGGTCAAAAATTGACACAAAATGTATTAGTGGACTCAGATTGCTATGAAAACCTACACCAAATTCACTAGAGTAATGATGCACTAAGATAATGGATACCCTTACTTTATTGATGTACTCTATTTAAAGGATTCCTAAAATTAGGAAGGTGAGTTAGATGTGGGTTAGATTGACTCATGGTTAGAGGTGAGTTGAGTTAGTGGTTTCAAATGTTGGGACAAAGAGACAAAATGAGTGGCCAATATTGCAAAGCCAAATTGGGTGGTGGAGATATCGAAGGCTTCCTTGATCCATGTGATCAAAATACTCTCACCTCATTGGTTGATTGAGTTTTGTCCATATGTGGTGGGTGAGAATTATTGGATTTATTAATTGATTTAGCCATGTCTCCCCTTTGAATGAGTTGGATTAATTTTTTATTTAACTATACAATTATTTGATTAAAATTAATTGCATAATTATTTGATCCTTTTGATTTAATTAATCCTCTTGGCTTTGATTTTCAATTAATAAATGCTTTGATCCTCAATTGCTTGTTTTAACTTTGTTTGACCAATTTAGGGTGTCTACAAATGCCCCTCTTTGAATCAATGTGTGAAGTGCGTTGGTTCAAAGAATGTCTGATTGTTTTGATTACCTAATGTCTGGTCTGAACTTGATGACTTATTTGCTAATACAACTGATTTATATGAAAAAAACTCCTAGTATGATGCACTAATTTGAAGAATAACTTGGCTGAGATGCCCCACTAATAATTTTGAAATTTTTATGTTTAATGTCCCTAATTTGAAAAAGTTCTCTGATTCACTTGATTTCGAGTCCTTATGATATCCTACCCTCTCGGAAATGAAATTGAAATTGTTTTGAGGAATTTGATCATTTAAAAAAAAATCTGATTTTTCAAAAAAAATGTGCTAAAGTCTCAAATTTTGATTTTATTTCTGATAATGTGTTGTGAAAAAGGTTTGATAATGCCACAGTTTTGAGTTTCAAATTTGCATGAAAATTGACCTTTGATAAAAAAAATTTACCCCCTATATAGGTTAAAGGGTTATAAAAAGGGGTAAAAGGTCATTTTCACCATTCACTTTTGTCCTTTTGATCTTTGGTTCTGAATATGATGGTGATCCCTGTTCGTGAGCATAGATTCGAGTGAGGCCACAGATTCTAATGTCTGATAGACTATGGACCTCCGGTGAGTACCTGAATCCCTTCCAGTTTGTCAGTTTCTCAATTTGCAGATTTTCTTTTGGATTTATAGGCATTAAAATTTTATGTTTTTGTTATTTTTAATGAAATAACGCGTAGTAAAGTTTAGATAGCACATAGATCAGATTTTTAGCGCGTCTAATAGGTCTAATAATGCGTAGGGTAGTGCAAAAAAACACATGCAAATGTGTTCCCTAGGATTCTTTTAGTGCATCCAGTAGGTATAATAGCGCGTATAATCCTTTAGTGCAAAATTACAATTTTGTAGCGCGTATGATAGATTTGTGTAGCTCGTACTAGGTATATTTGTGCATACCACTTGTTTTAGCATGTGACCCTTTTGGTAGCATGTACTATATAAGATAATAGTGTGTATGTCTTTCACTACGTAGAGTATGATGAAATGACGCGTAGGTTGCTTTGCTCAATTTTTAACCTGATTATGTATGTCGTTTGATTCAACAATTAATGTGATCGATTGATTGATGATGTATCTTGATTCTGTGATGAAAAAAAGTGTTTTGATGTTAGTTTTACCAGTTGATGAATATTTTATATGTTAATCGTGATGGGTTGACATGATAACTGATGTGTTTTCGTCCTCACGATATAGAGTTAGGAAAACTTTGATGTGCTCTAAATGAGTGATTTAATGATAATATTGACTTGCGATGATCCAATTAGATGATGTCATTGATTTGATTCCACTTTCAATTCCAAAACAAGTTTGATGTCGGAAGCTATATGTCTATAGCTTATACCCCTGACCCCTCGAGGTGATAGAATTGTTAGCTCCTTAGGACCGACGAGTGATCGGTCAATGTGGTCTTTTTTATTTGCTAAACATGCCCTGGTTCCATGTGAACTATGGATTACTCACTGTAATGGCTGAGCATTGGCACTCAAACCATAATGCTTTCTATTTTTTGATGATTCAGATGAACATCACCCCGAGGACATGTATAGATTGTTGAGGATTCTGAAACGGGGTGAGCTTGTTTACTATGATCAAGTATATGATGGAGCAGCTTGCAGACACATTTTTGGTGATGCGACTATCAGTGATGACAACATTCCTTAGGCACAGTTCGTATCTTTCCCTCCACTTATAGAAATTTTAGGTACTTTGATTGGTGGTTTCCTCCTTCTTGACCGATGAGTTCATGACTTTACAGTCAGTTGGGGTAGGTTTTAGAGGACATGATTGCACAACCACATAGATTTGATTGGGGATTGTGTGTCTTTGCACATTTGTACCATTATTTGCACCATGTGGTATATCGACAAGGTGATGCACTTTTTATCGGTGAAGTTTTACTTTAGTTATGGACATGGGAGCATATTCCTTCTACTAGGCCCATTGTAACTAGAGACAGAGATCTTGGGCACCTTATGTTTACCTTTATGAGGGAGTGATATTCTAGCCTCATCTGGGAAAGATGGATTATTGGTACCGCATGTTAGATGATATTGATCAAGTCTGTTGGTGTCCTTATCTCGGATGTGAGACTTAGCGAGAGGATGACTCAGCTTTTCTATACATGTTTATGCCTCGATGGATGATTGGTCGAACTCTTCTAGTTATCAAGAGATTTTATTTCATAGGTTTCTTCAATAGTTTGACCATGTTCAGGGAGTACCATATAGTATTGTATTATATGCATGAGTACAGGCTGAGAGACCCATGTGGGGACCACAGATAGAGTATCATGTTCCTCGCCATGAGATCATTAGTATGCCATATCTTGCTTGGGATATGCGAGAAAAAATTGTAGATGTCGACATGATAGTTGATTATGCTTAGTGGTTTACCCAACATCCATTCCCTCGATTCATAGATCTTGCTAAGCCCACTCCTGATATTGATGAGCATTCAGAGGGCAATGATGATGATGATGACAATAGTGGGAGAGATGGTCGATGATAGAGGAGGAGAGGTCAGGTGAGAGGGGTTCGAGCTGGGAGTGGACAGGGTTTGGAGATTGGTCCTCCTAGGGGTGGTAACTATGAGTAGTCGAATGGATCAATTTGCTAGTATGATGCAGAGTTTCATGGCTTCCATGGTACAAAGACCTAGTATATCCACTACTAGTCATGCTCCTTAGCCAAATTTGAGTAGTTCTGTTGGGAGGAATACGTATGGTACAGGTGGTGCAGATGGTTGAGATTTTGATTATTCCACCTTTGTTTGATTATGTATCATTATGTATCTCATTTTATCAGGACTTTGATATATTTATTGATAGACATTGATGGACATTTGATTATCTCTATGATAGACTCTCCTCTATTTGATTTGATATTCTCTTTATGATCTCATCATATGTTGGACTTTTTGTTTTTGTTTTTTATGATATATATGGATGTAGTTCTTGATGATCTATATGGATGTATTTATTTTACGTGCTTTAGATGGATGTCTTATATATGACATAGTTTAGATGAATGCAGAATGTATGATAATGTTTTACTTTATTTATTACTACTTAATGCTTAATGCTTTTAATGATGCACCTATGTGATATATAATGTACTTGATGGACTTAATGATTTCTAGATGCTCTTTTGTAATGATAAATGTACTTTATTGATATGCGACTAATGTATTTTTAATGATTTTATAACAATACGATGATCATATGACCTAGTGATATGCAACTTAAGGATGCAAACTAAATGATTTTAAATGCACTTTAACTAATGTCATGCATATTAATTAATGTAACTTAATGAAATGTACCTTAACAAAATGTACATGGATGGATGAATGAATTGATGCACTTAATTGATTTAATGAATAATGATAAATGAACTTAATGCACTTAATGATTAATGATTAATTTGTTTAAATGATATGCAATAGTTTTTATTAAAGTCCAACATACTCAATCTAAAAGAAAGATTTTGATACCGACCAAAAAAAAAAGAAAGATTTTGATGATATCAACCTTGATGAACTCACTTCCTAATTAAAGGACCCCCTTAACTTATAACATGCAAAATTAATCTACATGAATGTAGCTAACTGTCACTTTTGAAAAGAATGCATTTATTTTTCATCATTGAGATTTTGGAACATGAAATCGCTACAACTTTCATGGGTTCAACCTTGATAGTCTGAATACCTTTTTCTCTCAAATTTTTGAGCATGAATTCGATACAACCCTCACTGGTTTAATTTTACAACCATGATGATTTGAATATCATTTTCGTCGGTTTCAAAGTTGCAAGTGGATTTGGTATTAAGATATGAGAGATCTAAATGCCCAAGGTATATATTTGCATAAACATACAAAGATATGATCCCTTCCCTATGCGAATTTCCTCGATGATTCTTTGATGATCCTGTCATTAGACAATTTTGCATACTTCAATGAATCGACCTTACAAACAGTTATGTAGAAATTAAGAAAATTTTCATGCTTTAATCATTGCCCATCTAGTCAAAAGACCTCATCGATTCACTTAAAAAGATAAGAATCAAAAATCAAGTAACACATTGAACCTTATTGCTATTATTTTCGGATCCATATTTCAAGTAGAACTTCATCCATTTCAATCTTTATTTGTATTTTTATTCCTGATAAAGATAAGTCAGTTGGAGTTCAAGGATCAATGTATCAATCACTTAGGTTCAAGATCAAATGTGAATAAAAAATTGATATGAACAAAGGTTCAAGTATCTAGTTGTTGGTTTAATGCATTGATTTTTGTGAATTAGTGTCTACTTGATGAACTTATTTGGTTTTGGATTAGTGCCCCCAGTGTGATTCAACAATGATGTTGGATTTACACAACTTGCAAAACCATGACAAAACCTTGGGTATGCAAATGAAGCTCTGGGAGTTTATTATGAATATGTACAAATGATAGAAAATCCATGGATATATACAAGGATGATAGAAATATGCAGATGGGAAACACAACTAGGCTTGACTTAAGGGTCAAATGACGCTTGTTTACCAAGTTTTCACTACTTGAATTTATTTCACTTTTTCTTTTGCTTTTTTTTTAAATCCATATTTGAATTTTTTTGCTTTCTTCATGATCAATTTTCCACTATTTATTATTTCTTCAGGAATTATTTTTAACTACTTTTGTACTTTTATGCTTTCTGATGTTTCTAGATTTTCTCAGGATTAATTTCTCAATGTTTTTGGATTTCTTTAGGATCAATTTTTGCTATACAAGGAATGATGCTCTCTTTCATTTGATACTCTCACTTTTAATACTCTTTCAATCTGATATATTTTCATCCATTTACGTATAAAAACTCTTTAAATGGATGATATTAATGGGTTCTTCCAATTCTTCTCCATCATAATCAGCTAACTTATATGTCCCTGTTCCAAAGGAAGATGTGACAATGAAAGCTCATAGCCAATTTGCTTCCCATTTTCCTTTATTTTCTCTATCTTCTTGATTATTAGGGTTTTCTCTCAACACTAAGTCACCAACTTGAAACTCTGTAGGTTTTATCTTCTTGTTATAGTTTCTTGACATTCTATTTTGGTAAACCTTTAGATGCTTGTAGGCTTGTGTTTGTTGTTCCTCAAGTATCTCAAGTTGTTGGAGTCTAGAAACTCTGTAATCTATATTTGTAAACAATCCATGCAAGGAGACTCTTAAGGATGGAATCTCAACTTCTAAGGGCAAAAAAACCTCTGCTCCATAGACCAATGAAAAGGGTGTCAATCTGGTTGGTGTTCTTATTCTTGTTATGTATGCCCACAATGACATGTTCAATTGTACATGCCAATCCCTTCCTGGATTATCAACTGTTCTCTTTAAAATCTTAAGGATATTCTTGTTTGTAGCTTCTGCTTCACCATTCCCTTGAGGGTAGTAAATTTAAGAAGAATGGTGGATGATGTGGAACTTTTCACACAATTCATCAATATCCTTATTTTTGAAATATTTTGCATTGTTAGTAATTATGGCGTGAGGAATTCCATACCTAGAAATTATGTGATTCAAGATGAACATTAAAATTTGTTTTCCTATTGCAGTTGACAAAGGCATGACTTCTACCCATTTGGTGAAATACTCTGTTGCAGTTATGATAAACTTACTACCATTGGATAAAGGTGGGTAAATCATCCCAATTAAAATGAAACCCCATTGATAAAAGGGCCAAGGTGTATTCATTGGGTGTAACTCTTGTGCCGCTACATGAATGAAATTCCTGTGATATTGGCATTTTTGGCATACTTTCACAAACTGACAAGCATATTTCTCCATAGTTGGCCAATAATACCCCATTTGGAGGATTTTCTTAGCTAAGTTTAAACCACTCGAATGAGACCCATAGATTCCCTCATAAACGTCTTGTAAATTAATTTTTGATTCCTCATTCTCTAGACATCTAAGAAGCGTTCTGTCAAGACTCTTATGATGCAATGTGTTTGAAACAAGGGTATAATGGGAAGCTTGGCGTATAAAATTTCTTCTTTGGTTTTGAGATTGGTCTGAGGGTAAAGTTTGGTCTTTTAAATAGGTATAAATGGATCCATACTATGGGGAGTCATGTCCTATTATCAAGCAAATAATTTAGGAATCAAAAAAGTCAAATGCGGGTTTTACTAACTCTTCCACCAAGAATTTGTATTTAGCACTTTTCTCTGGTATTTGCAAAAGAGAAGCTAAAGTTTCCATGGCATTTGCTGCTTTAATTCTCTCCTTCGGTATTTGCTCAAAAGTTATCAAGACAAAGTACTTCTTCCAATCATTTATCACTCTCTTGTAAGGTATCAACTTGTCATCTTTGGTTTTATATTCCTCATTGATTTGATATATCAAAAGTTGAGAATCACCATAGACTTGTAATTATATCACTTTACATTATAGGGCCATTTTAATGTCTATGACTAGAGCTTCATATTCTGCAATATTATTTGTGCTTGGAAAGAGAAGTTTATATGACTCTGGAATAGTATATCCCTGAGGTGTAATTAGTAAAATGCATGCCCCCGAGCCATGTTGTATGTAGGATCCATCAAAGTAAAGCTTCCATGTTTTAGCTTCAATGTTTATTATCTCAGCATCTAGGAAATCCACTTGAAAAGGTTGATCATATAGTAGAGGATCCTCCACCAATTGATTAGCTACGAATTTTCCTTTTATTTCTTTTCTATCCACATATTCGATGTCAAATTTACTCAACACCATGATCCATTTTGTCAATCTTCCTGTTAGAGTTGTCTTGCCAAGTAGATACTTCAAAGAGTCAATCTTAGCTACAAGCTTAATCTTATGTGCCAAAATGTAGTGAATTAGTTTTTGTGAAGCAAAAACTACTGATGGGCATGACCTTTCAATGAAACTTTAATTTATATCATACGTAACCAAGGTCCTACTAATGTAATAGATTGCCTTTTCTTTTCCATTTTCATCATCTTGAGCCAATGAAGCGCCTAATGAGTGATCTATTGTTGAAGTGTATAGGAGTAATGACTTATCCTTAATGGGTAGCATCAATATGGGTGGATTCATTAAATATTTCTTCAATAGTGCCAAGGCTTCATCACATTGATTGTCCCACTTAAAAATTATGTCCTTGTGAAGAAGTTCAGTGAAAGAATTAATTTTTCGGCCAATTGAGAAATGAATCTTCTTATTTATTGTAGCCTTCCTTGAAGTGACCTTATTTGAATTATATTTCTTGGTGCCCCCATTTCGATTATTGCCTTGACCTTTTCGGGGTCTACCTTTATTCCCTTTGCAGATACTATGTGTAATGACCTAAAAATGGTCATTCAAATCCTAGACCCCTAATCTCAATCACATATCAAGAAACCATGATCTTGATTATTCTAAGTCCTAAACCAAATAGACAATTCATCAAATTCAAGCTAATCTGACCTGAACCCTAGGTCCTAATTAATCATCGTACTTAATTAATTCTTAAAAATATAATACATTGGCAAATAAACCTTAAGTTAATTATTTAATTGATATTGTAATATATTAATTAAATAAAATTGCTAAATTGTCAATAAAATCCAAAAAGGAATTAAATTAATTAATAAAAACAAAATGTGCATTTAAAATCAATTAAATCTTTAAAAATGCATATGATGTCATCAATTTCAGTTAACAGATTATCAAATTGGAAACAAATCTATTTTATCCAGTTAACTTATTCTTATCTTTTCTCATTTTGGAAACAAAGTTGTTAATTGAAAACTAATTTTGGAAATTTCCAAAATAACTGATCAATCAGTTCAGTCAACTAACTCTTTTGACCAATCATCATCTTTGCACATGGATTGTGCTTCTTCAATCGAATCTGAGCCACTCTTTTCTTTGGATCTGGACCGTCAATTTGAGAGAGATTTCTATAAAAGAGAACCTCATTTCCTTCACAAAGGATCCAAAATTTTAGCTATCGTTATTATGCAGTTTTCATTTCTTAAGTTTTCAAGCATTTAGCATTTCATATCTTTTTGATTAATTGTTGTTAGTTTACTTTCAATCATGCAAACCATAACCTAGAGTACATTTCAATTTGGTTCTTTAAAAATAACAAAAACATTTCAATTTGGTGCTTTAAAATCAATCTAATTAGCTTGGAATCAATCTTGCATTTGCATATCATTTAGAATCAATCATTTAGGTCTTTAAATCCTTCATTTAGGATCTGGTGTAGTCACTGTTTCTTGCAATGACATGAGAGCAAGATTCAAAATCCTGCCTACTAAAAGGCAATTAGCCAATGTGGGTTAGCCTAGATCATTTCAGTATTATGATTTTGTCATTTTCTAATAAGCTAACCCCATAATGGTTCATTGAAGTGTGTGTTTGTAGCTGTAGGTACCCGACACAAAATCACACGCACATTTCTGGTGCCCACTGTGGGGCTTACCCACATCTCCTTTTGAGCCAAATCTGACCCCACCATCGCATCCAAATCGTCATTTTGGTTGAAAATGACTATAAACTTGCCAATACCCGACGAAAGTCAGATCTGTGGCAATTTTTTTTTCCTAAACAGGTCATACGACCCTCCACAGAAATTGAGACAACCTCTACATGCAGACCAAGGCCTACATGTAGACCAAGGCTTGCACATAGACCGAGGCAAAATTTTCTAATTTTTTTTGTTTAGGCTCAACATTAATATTTTTTGTTTTGCGTTCATATTCCATCCATGTTTAGAGCTGTGCCAAACACCAAGCCCAATCCCCACCAATCCCTTTCCTTTATTTATGTTGTGTTAAACTTTATATAAAAACAAAGTTTTTCTTTTGCATCAAGTGCATGTGGGACTAAATCCCCATACACCACCCTCCACTCACTCCCACCGCTTAACCCCTGAAACCTCTCCTCCCACCCCACACCCTACTGTGCCACCACCCAACCTCCATGCTCCACTCTTCCCCACTTCTCAACCCTCTCCCACCCTCG